>JAYMTF010001396.1:0-23670 GCA_036897485.1 Pelargonium nanum | reverse complement strand
TACCATGAAATAAATTTATAAGATACCATAAAGAGAAATCTTATTTGAAACAAAACTGAAAACGCATCAGATCAAACTTACCATGACAAGTCAACAACACTTTGAGAAAAAAAATGCTTGGCCACAAAGAGAGGACGAGGACTTGCTGTCGTCCATACGGTTATAGTGCGATCCTGACTCCCAATAGCAATAACATTGTATGGCTGCAATTCTTTCCCTCCAGGCTTGGATGCACCATTCGTCCACCCAATTGATGCAGCTTTCACTTCCCGGGTGTTGGTGACATTCCTTCTAAACATTGAATGATTAAACTTCACAACAATGATCGGAGCATTGTGTCCTAAGAAGTCAAATGTTGCAGACCATTCTCCTCTTTCTAGAACTGGCGCAGAATGCCTGGGCTTTTGGAAACCATGAGTGGTAGTTATGAAATGGCCACATGGAGACCATCCAAGCCGCCTAAAAAATGTAGAACCGAGCTGAAAGGGACATATTCAGTTACTCAAATAAGAAAGTCAAACAGTTTTAAACAAGAGAATAATTATCATTTAATAACTATACATACAGATTTCATCCAGTGGCCATCTGTCCTGTGAGCAAGACTCCAGTCACTTGTTCGCCATATAATGACGGTCTTATCATCAGATTGACTGGCTATGAAGGAGCCAATGGGATCCCAAGTAACTCCTTTGACCAGGCTGGAATGGCCCCTAAGAACAGCAGTACAAATGCCATTGCTCATATTCCAAATGTGAATGGTGTTGTCCAAACTCCCACTAGCCAATATCGAATCATCTGGAGACCAATTAAGATCCACCTACTTTACGCATAGAAAAGGAACTCCCCAGTTAGACAATACTCAGTAAAACTGTCATAATTATTTTTTTTCATAGAAGGCATGTTTAGATATTGTATGAAACTGAAAATATGACATCATATTTGTTTTCTGGAGAGTAGAAAACAGGGTGGAATCAAGAGATATGAAACGATGTACTGGTGAAATGGAATACATAATAACTAGCAGTCATGTATTTTATGTCAGATCTCTAGAGCATCAATACAACTTGTTGAAAGGGGGAAAATTGATTATACAAATGGTGGGAAAGTGCAATGTTCACTAGTTCTCAAATAACAAAATAGTAGAATCAAATTCATTACCACGTCTGCAGTGTGCCCCCTCAAAGTCATTGCAACTTTCCAGTTTTCAATATCTGGGGGCTCTCCGCTGCCAAATTCAGTAGTTCCTGAACCAGGTTTTTTCTCGTGAACTAAAATCACCTGATCATCAGATCCTGATGCCACATACCTACCATGCTTAGCCCACCTAACACAGTTAACTGATCCAAAGTGATCGCGGAGGGTTGCCAGAAGACTCTGCACTGCCTCATCATCCTTTTGGTCTCTACCAACACATTTCATGTTCCATATCCGAACCTACCCAATGAAGTAGAAAGAGTAGTGTCATAACCACACAAATAAATACAATAAAATGTACAAGTATAAGTTGATCACGACACACTTTCTTCCTTCCTACGAAGAAAAGAACGGAGACACCATTTGCCATGGAAGAAGGTGCAGCAACAGTAAACCTAAATTAATGAGTGCCGGATTGCATGGAGCCTAATTTTCTCATTTATTAGTACAACTATACTACATATAATACTGTAACACATAATTAGATATGACGTTTCTAGCATTTTCCCTGTCACAGATGAACACAATACACAGACTCTAGGGGTGGGGGATTCTTCATTCTAGATATCCACAACACCATTAGTAAAAATGTGACTGAGGTCAAGTGATCCCAATAAGATAAGGCACATACAGACAGGAAAGAAAATCAAGGATATGTCGGATTCCAAACAAGTGCTTAAATTTGGAAAGAAGAAAAAGGAAATAGCCATAAAAGCAAACAGGTTAACATGAAGTTCCATTGAACTGTAAACCGACAAAAGAGAACTACTATGGAGAACAATAATGCTTATATGTATATAAAAAAACTAATCAGCCAATAGTGCAGATAACTGAAAGCACATTGCTTAACTTTGCTGAACAAAGAACATAACAGCAACCTCAAGAGAAAATTCAAATTCCAAACATAAATTTCTTCCACTTAACAGCAGCTGAGTGACATAAATTTGTTTCCACAGTTCCTCATGAAAACAAGAATTAACAATGAAACAAAAAAGCAAAAGGAAGAGAGACAATATACCTTGTGGTCGCCACCACCAGTAGCAAACCGTTGGCCACCAGGTTGGATATCAATGGAAAATATCTGCATTCCTTCATGCCTAACCCAACTGGGTTTCTCTGGAATCATCTCTCTTTTTTTCTTGTATCTCAGCACCAACACAGCTTATTAGACAAATTGTTCTACAAAAACCTAAGCAGAGACTTAACTTTTATAAGAACCCAAAAAACAAACTGATCAATTAAAACGAAACCGAGAAAAGAATTGAACAAATTCGAACGCAGGAAAAACCCAAAACCCAGTACCAAGGAGAACAAAGAGCTGTCTTCTGAAAACCCCAAAATGCATACAAATTTTAGGGTTTGGGAAAAGAGAAAAACCCTAGATTGAGGTACAAGAAATAGGCGTTTGACAAATAAAAAACATGGGTTGGCTAATTGTGAAGCGGAAAAGAAAAAAGTGACATTTTTTTTGGGTGTCAATGTGGTAAAATAGTAAAACCCTAGGTCACTGGTCTGAGGTAGAAGATGAAGAAAATGATATAATTACCATCAACGGTCAAGTCTCTTTTTGTAGGTGTACGGGTTGGTCTTCGGTTACACAAAAGGAAAGCTAATTTCTACTAAAGTCAGTTCCTTTTTTCGTTTTACCATTTATATCCTTCAAAAAAATCCCTTTGATTTGATTGCAAATTTGCAATATCAGTGATATTAGTGAACTCTAATGGCAAAAATATGCAGGATCACAATAATAATGTTCAACAATCCAATAATAGTGAACTTGAAATCTGATACACATTATACAGAAATTACATTGACTCCTATATCACTCCTCACCCTGTGGATCCCATTGCTCCATGTCAAAGCCCCAAAAACAAAACTTCCATTGCTGTTCCTCAAAGGCCTGAAAATAACCCTGAAGGACTTTTTATCCCCAGTTCTTGAAAACTTGAGTTTTGCAGGTCTAACTCTGACTTGAACACCATCTGGGGGATAAACATGTGCAGCATAAGCAGCTGGACCTTCACCATAATATGTAACGGTTCGACGAATTGATAAGCTTCCAGTCAGATTGGAGACACCAATGGAGGGGTAGTTTAAATTGTAAGCAGCTACAGGGGTTCTTTTGCAGTACACTAGCTCTCCTGTGAGGTTTCTCATTTGTCCATGGCTGAAAATGGCACCATTACTGCACAGAAAATCAATGATGTTGTTGGAGTCAAATTCATATATCAGTCCAGGGTCTAATGCTGCAGCTGGGTTAATGTGTCCTGATCCATAGTCAAAAGGTGTTGCATTGGAGCCATTTGGGTCTCTTCTAATCAGGTGTTGTGTATTGTCTAGAATTGTAGCTGTCACAAGAAAATGAAATGGTAGAATTTGAGGAAACAAGAAAAGGGAGTAGCTTTGCTCTACACACTGAACTCATTGAATTTGTTAGTGTAAAAAGAGCTAAAACTAACCTGTTGTCATCATTGCAGACATTATGGCTGCTGGACTCCAAGAGGGATGGCAAGACTTCAAGATTGCCGCGACTGCAGAAACGTGAGGGCACGACATGGAAGTGCCGGAGAGTATGTTATAATTGGCATCTCCTTCGGGAGGCCACGCTGCTAAAATATTCACCCCTGGTGCTGTGATATCTGGCTGCAACATGCTACAATTCTTATTAGCATATGAAGGTTTCGGATAAAAATTGAAGAACTTGTGAAAATATAATGAGCATACTTTTATGATGTCAGGAGTTATAATGTTAGGTCCCATTGAAGAAAAGACAGCCATTTCTGGTGCACGTTTGTTACTCATAATTGTGACAGTTCGAGAGATTCTGGCAACTGGATTCCTACAATAACAGAAGACCATGCTTGCTTGGTTTGGAATTGCTAGTACTTTGCATATTGAATGAAGATATGTAACTTACTTTTCTGTATTCATATATCTATGAAGCTCTTCTGATTCTTCATGACCAATTATAGTGCCTGGAATTTCAAAGTGAAAGCCTACATCTTTTGCTGATGGATCAATAAGGATCATGCCAACACCACCTGCTTGTCTTACAAATACACTCTTTTCTGGTCTGTCATCAGCAAGTGTCTCAGTTGTGCATACCACAATCTTCCCTTTAGTTATAGTAGGATCCAGAGTATTTTTCTTGCAAAAGCTAGGAGAGAAAAAGAGAAAAAGTAAGATACTAAAGCTCCAAGTCTTGAGTCTGGTAGTGCACTATGGAGAAAAACATTCCAATACCAAAAACCAACCTCACCATGGCTGTCTTGGAAAGTAGTAGTATAATTCTTGGATTTTAACATTAAGTTACATGCAATTTTTCCGAAGAAAATTACACTTCTGATATAGTTACCTCGCGTTTTGGGGTGTAACTCCTGGGGCTGCAGCAGCACTCCCAGATACTAAGTCATAGGCCATTTCCATCTCAAGAGGATTCAATGAGACACCCTGAAAACACAAATTTTAAGATAATGATGAGTTGATGACCCTTTTTGTCTATGTAACTTCTTGAACATAAAGAATGTGCAAGAGTATAATTGCAATTAAAGGGTTACCTCTAAAATATTTGAGTTTCCAAGATGTATGTTAGAGCTAAACTCCCTGTCCACAGTGCTTGCAGCAACAGTGAGGATCCAAGGAGCAACATTGGTGGCAGTGCCTGGGAAAGCAGAGTTCCCAGCTGCGGCGCTGACAAGAATTCCTTTCTTGAATGCATGGAAAGACCCAATAGAGATTGCATCTTGGAAGTAGGCAGGCTGGGGAGGAGCTGGGCCAAGGGAAAGCGAAATGATATCAACGCCATCGTCAATTGCATCATCCAGTGCAGAGAGAAGGTCAGCTTCACTACATAGGACCACCCAACAAGCCTTGTATATGGCAAGTCTGGCACTTGGTGCACCTCCTCTTGCAGTGCCTCTAGCAATCCCAGACAAGCTCACATCATGTACCACTGATCCAGCTATTGTTGAGGCAGTGTGGGTTCCATGCCCATCAGTATCTCTAGCTGACCTGAAGTAAGGACTGTTTAAAGATTCAAGAGGACCAAGTTGTGCTTCAATGCCTTTTGAATAGAATCTTGCACCTATGATTTTCCTGATATTCCCAGCCCAAGTTACACTCAAGATTGACTCAATGTACTAATACATATTGAGCTTCAATGGCTGAGTTCTCAAAGAATGTTACCTACCTGTTGCAATTAGCCAAGGTAAAATTTTCACCAGTTATGCACTCTCCCTTGAATTTCTTGGGCACTGGACCCATATCCTTATCATTGAAGCTCTCTGACTCAGGCCAAACTCCTGAAGTTCATGTTTTAACTTTTAAACAAAGAACCCTTTTTTTTTTTTTTGCCGATCAAAAAAAAAATAACAAAGAACCTTTTTACTATTTTGTAGTGACAAATATATAATCTGGTTGAGACACAGAAACATATAGTTTTACCGGAGTCGATGACACCAACAATGACACTGGATTTTGAGTCCACTGGTAGATGGTTATAATGGGAAATAGAGTTCACTCCTAGAAATTCCCATGAATATGTTGTTTGGAGCTCATTCATTCTGCTCTCGAACACAGAAATTACCGAGTCCTTTTCTGCATTTTAGTAGACAGATAGGAAAACTTTTGAATTTATAGAAATGTGATGAGTGAAACAATGGAGCTTTATTACTATTTGTAGATGATGGTTGATAAAATCACAAAACCTGCAAGTTGTTGAGCTTGCTCTGGTGTAAGCATGGCAGAGAAGCCTCTGAAACTCTTAGTATAGTGGTGCAATGCTGCTTGTTCTCTGATAGAACAGAAAAAGAATTATAAGAATTTGCATGAACCATGTGTTTCAGAAATATGTGTTCAAAATTCAAATAGTAGTTATGGAGTCATGCCTTGAAGTAACTGAAGCAAGCATCTCATGGTTAGCTCTAATCACAGATTGTGAGTTGGGATGAGAATGCTCACCCATGTAAACAATGTAATGCTGCTCATTAGTAAACAATTTGTAAAGCCAAAAAACACATATTTGTCACCAACTGATATTGTTAAGAAACCTAATTACTTTGTTAATCTTAAGTTTTCACACTAATTTCTATGCTGACTTTACCTTTATATCAGAAGTAGTTTCATCCCCATGTGCCAAAGCAACCCCATAGAACAAAAGAGCAAGAACTTTGACAAATCTCATGTTTTGTTTATTGAAATGCCCAAATCAACAAGTTTAATGCAATTGAAGAAGTGATGATCTGAAAAAGGGGACCAGACACTTCTTATAGCCCAAATAGTTCCAACTTAGATATCATCAAAAAAATCAAGTATGTACTACTTTCTTGAGAGGTACATTATTTCATTAATGAACTAAAGTTTTGGTCACTGAAGTTGATGCTTTCAAATTTCCAACTACCCCTTCAATCAAAGCCCAAATGGCCAAATTTAATGACTTCCAAATTAGGTGCAGTTTTTGTTGTTGTTCTTGTGTTCTTGATATGACTTCTTACTGTTCAAACACAGTATATCAGAATTTTGTTAAACTAACATAGGTGCCTAATTAATCAGCTTCTATAAGATTTGTCAATTGTCCAATATATCTTCATCTTGGAGTTGAAATAAATTG
This sequence comes from Pelargonium nanum, assembly GCA_036897485.1. Classification (NCBI taxonomy): domain Eukaryota; kingdom Viridiplantae; phylum Streptophyta; class Magnoliopsida; order Geraniales; family Geraniaceae; genus Pelargonium; species Pelargonium nanum. The sequence continues at coordinate 16,868 of JAYMTF010001396.1, read as the reverse complement.
AAACCTCTCATAGTTTTGGATGATGTAATAACAATACATTCTGGACTTGAAATCAGAAACACAAATAGGTAAAAAATGGGTCCTAGACAGAAATTACATTGAGACCAATAGGACTCCTCACCCTGTGGATGCCATTACTCCATGTCAAAGCCCCAAAAACAAAACTTCCATTGCTGCTCCTCTCAGGTATGAAATCAACCCTGAAGGACAACTTCTCCCCAGTCTTCGTAAACTCGAGCATTGTAGGTGCAACTCTCACTGTAACACCAACTAGGGGGTTAACTATCGCGCGATACACAGTTGGACCCTTACCATAATATGTCACTGTTCTATAAACAGATAAATTTCCTTTCATGTTGGAGACACCAATTGAAGGGTAGTTAAAATTGTGAGCAGCTACTGGATGTTTCTTGCAAGAAACTAGCTCTCCAGTGAGGTTCTTCAATTGTGCAGGGCTCGCGCCAGTGCTGCAGAGGAAATCAAGTATGTCATGGGAATCAAAATCATAGACTAGCCCGGGATCCATTGCTGCTGATGGGTTAACGTGTCCGGATCCATAGTCAAAAGGTGTAGTTGGGGTGCCATTTGGATCTCTTCCAATCAGGCTATGGTTGTTGTCTAAAACATAAGCTGTAATGACAAAATGAAAGAATATCAGTACAACTCATGAACTCATTGTTTTATAGTTTTTTGTTAGGAAGTATGAGCTAACCAGTTGTCATTATAGCAGACATTATGGCTGCTGGACTCCAAGAAGGCCAGTAAGACTTCAAAGTTGCTGCAACTGCAGTGATGTGTGGACAGGACATTGAGGTACCAGAGATTATGTTATAATCAGTAACGCGTTCAGCTGTTGCTTCACTTGCTACCGGGGACCAGGCCGCTAAAATGTTCACTCCTGGTGCTGTAATATCTGGCTGCAACAAAAAAAAGAAAACTGCATCATCAGATCAAGAATTGGTTGTGTTACATTTATCTTTATCTACCACACCAGTATCAAAATGTGAAGCTGTTACGTGCATATGTAAATTAGTATTTCAGAAACTTTTGTACTAAAATTACTTTTATGATGTCTGGAGATATAACATTAGGTCCCATAGAAGAAAACACAGCCATTTCTGGTGCAGGTTTAACGTTTGTGACTGTTACAGTTGGTAAGATTCTTGCAATCGGATTCCTGCATAACAAAAGTGTTCTGATTAGATAGAAATGTTCAATTTCTTAACAGCATTGAGAGTACTATAAAGCTTGATTTGGAAACCACTTTTCTGTTGCCATGTAGGCTTGTAGCTCTTGTGTTTCCTTTTGACCAATCATAGTTGCTGGGATTACAAATTGAAAGCCTACATCTTTAACAATTGGATCAACTAGAATCATCCCAACCCCACCTGCTTCTCTCACAAAAATACTCTTTTCTCTTCGGTCATCTTTTACTTTCTCAATCATGCAAACCACAATCTTTCCTTTAGTTTTAGCAGGATCAAGAGTATTATTCTGGCAAAAGCTGGAGGAGAAAAAGAAAAAGTCAGAAAACGAGTACTATTTAATTAATTAACATGTTGTATAGTTGTATATAGATACTTACCTTGCGTTTGCCGGAGGAACACCTAGAGCTGCTGCAGCACCTCCTGTTACCAAACCATAGGACATTTCCATGTTTAGAGGATTTAATGAGAAACCCTGAAATGAAATAACATTAGTTTCTGTTTTTAGTAAGTCCTAGAATGTAAAGCTTAGATTACCTCCAAAGTTTTATTGTTTCCAAGATATATGTTTGACTTGAAATTCCTGTCCAATGTGCTTGCAGCAACAGTAAGGATCCAAGGAGCAACATTGGCTGCAGTACCAGGCAAACCAGAGTTTCCAGCTGAAGCAGACACAAGTATACCTTTCCTGAATGCGTGAAAAGTCCCGATGGAGATTGCATCTTTGAAGTAAATAGGCTGAGAAGAACCAGGGCCGAGGGAAATAGAGAGGACATCAACGCCATCGTGGATGGCATCATCCAATGCTGATAAAATATCAGCATCACTGCAAGAGTCAAACCAACAAGCCTTGTAAATGGACAGCCTTGCACTTGGTGCACCTCCTCTTGCATTGCCCTTGGCTATCCCAAATAAGCTGACATCATGTACCACTGATCCAGCTATTGTTGAGGCAGTGTGGGTTCCATGTCCATCAGCATCCCGAGCTGACCGGAAGAAGGGGCTGTTGTTGAGCTCAAGAGGCCCATTTTCTGCTTCCATTCCTTGTGAGTAAAATCTTGCTCCTATGATTTTCCTGAAAGTAACAAGAATCCAAATTACACTCAAGACTCAATATAGTGATTCTTGATTATGCTAGTTTATTACCTGTTGCAGTTGGCTGAGGTAAAATTTTGACCAGTAGTGCACTCTCCTTTGAATCTCCTGGGCACTGGACCCATTTCTTTGTCATTGAAGCTCTCTGACTCAGGCCAAATTCCTGATATTTTTGTTTCCAAGACATGAATCTTGTAAGAAATGTGTAGTTGTACCTATGACCTACCATAAAGATGATCAACATCTGTAGAGTTTTACCAGAGTCAATGACACCAACAATGATGCTGGAGTTTGACTTCATTGGAACATGGTTATATTGGGGAATAGAGTCTACTCCCAGAAATTCCCACGAACGCGTTGTGTGGAGCTTGTTCATTCTGCTCCGGAACACAGAAACTACTGACTCGTTTTCTGCAGCATAATGGAACAGATATGAATAGGATTTGTATGTTGTGGTTAGTAACTTGATACATCTATAGATGCAACTGAATCACAATACCTGCAAGTTTTTGAGCTTGCTCAGGTGTAAGCATGGCTGAGAAGCCTCTGAAGGTTTTACTATAATGGTGCAGAGCCGATGGTTTTGTAATGGAACTGCAATATAAACCAACACTTATGTCATGAACCTTTGATTTGTAAATAGATATTGAAATAACAGGTTATAGATTGAAGGCATGCCTTCCTGCGACTGAATCAAGCATCTCATGGTTAGCTCTGATCACTGATTCTTGAGTGGGATGTGTATGTTCTCCCATGTAAACTATGTAATGCTGCACAAGTTGCAACTATGGTCAGTTCTTCAATTCTTGTCAGTATACTGAAATAGCAAAGGCCATGAAAAAAATGGTTTTGTAAATTGTACCCTTACTTTTTTACCAGCAGCTCCATCTCCAGTTACAATAGCAACACCAATGAAGAACAGAAGAACAACGAGGAGTTTAGCAAGTTTCATGATTTCTGAACTATCAGAAACAGAATGATGATGTTCAAAAGAGGGCACATGTTTTTCTTATAGCACAAGCCAAATGGCATCACATGCCGGCATGATTTGACTTTAGTTATCATTAGATTACGCAAGTTTCTATTCAAGTAAGTTGAGACTTTAAATTTTATATGTTACACGTTCTCTCTACTTGTATTGATCAGCCGGCTGTTGGCAGTTTTTCAGATTAGAATTATAAGCAATGTTAGCTAAACTATTTGTTAATATCCAACTTCTGTACATAGAAAAATGCTTTTGACCATGTCTTGGAATCTTAAAATAATTTCTATGTCGCGAATCGAATGGAACGAGTCGTCCCCTTCATTTTCCATTTATGTTTGTGAGGGAATGTACCTCAATGATTGCTGGATAATGAAACAATCAAAATTCAATTATTTAAGGACACCAAAGTAGGAAACTTGACATCAAATGGGCATCATATTCGAAACTGTTCTTTATACAAATCGAAACAAACAATTCAAGAAGTATCACACTTCAGTATTTCCATCTGAATACATAGAAAAGGGATGTCAAGTCACCTTCCCAATATGATCTCCAGCTTAAATTAGAAAAAAGAAGATATGATTCAATGGGATCCGGCAGTGACCAATCAAGTACAAATCATATAATTGCACTCACTGGCGTGAATCAATGACACATAATATTGTCAATACATATCAACCTTCTTCTCCAAACTCTTTTGTGAATCTCTCGTGCACTTCGAGGTCAGATTTGCTCACTGTCGGTCTCTGTCTTGCAAGCACCTTGTCGAAATCTGTTTTTGAGATAGGCGGTGGAAGAATCTGTATGGGCATTATCATAGCACCAGAAAGCATAAGATGAGACATTGGTTGAAAACAAAACTTTCACATTTGTTCTTAGATGTGTTCTCCTGCATTTATAAGTATTCCTCCGTCCATGAATGAGTGTCTACTTTCCTTTTTAGTTAGCTACGTATGAATTATCAACAATATCCCCCAAATAAGTTAGTTAGAAGTTCTTGAATTTGCTACAACAAGAGCACATGAGGGTATAAAGGAGAAGCCCAACTCCAACTAACTCATCCTTTATAGTTACATAAATAGGAAAGTGAAGCTCATTTTGGGATGGAGGGAGTATTTAACTTCTGCAAATCCAAGTTTTATTTGTGTGTAATACTGTAATATAAAGCCGTAATCCATACCTGCGAGGCAAGCCCCTGGGCTGCCAGATCCTGCATGGTGATTTGGACAGCGCCTTGTTGCTTGGGTCCACAAGGCACCCACATACCAGCAGGAGTCTTAAAAAAGTACATGGCATCTTGTGTTTTACGGACAGGTTCAAAAAGGACATCTTTTACCTGTCATACAAACAAAATGGAAGACAGCAACCTGTTAAGCCTTTATCTCATCATATTTAGCCATAATAAAACCATCAATTTTCGGGTTGGGAAAAATGAATCCCAAGAAAGCCTCACTTACACAAACAGAAATATCTGAACCTGAAAATCCCTCTGTCTTACGCGCTAAGCTTTCAAAGTCACTTTCAGTCAAATTGTGAGGAGTATCTCCAAGATGCACCTATTAACAAAATAATACCCGCATTATCAACATATTAATAGCAGTCATAATTAGTTCATTTATTCTAGCAATAGAAAAAATCAAAAGACGGAAAAATACTTTGAACATGTGTTGTCGGGCCTTCAAATCCGGTAGAGGAATGTAAATACGCTTATCAAATCGCCTCCGGATGGCCTGTAATTACTAGTATTAGAAACAACCATACAATTGTCATGTTAACCAAGATGAAATGACAAAAGAAAAAATAATCTAAGGTTTCCGTTTACCTGATCTAGGGCATAGGGTGTATTTGTTGCTGCAAGAACGAGAACTTTCTGATCATTGTTTCCTACACCCTAAATGCAGAAGAAAAAGGTCCAGTAATATATCAAAATTGTAAATATGGATAAAAAGTCCATAAGTTGAATTTTACAATCAGGGTAAAACGAATGGAGGTTGTAAAATTTATGCAGTTTCTGGCACAGGGTATCAAGTTGTGACCTGGATAGCAAAGAAACACCAGTATGAAAAATAAACAGGTCAACGTATAGGATAACTATGAAAACTGTAATTTTGATCTCCCATCATCTTGATATTCAAGTCCACTAGAACATATTACTGGAAAGCACTGAAAATTTGTGGCTCAGCATAATATGGTAGCTTTATTAAAATACAAGCATATCTAGAAGCACGGGCAAACAAATCTCAAAAGTCTAACCCTCCCCATCTTGCACGAAGAAAAACATACCTGCATCTGAACAAGAAGTTCTGTTTTGATTCGTCTAGAAGCTTCACTTTCATTACCTTCTCCACGTTGGCCACATAAGGAATCTATTTCATCAATGAAAATGATGGACGGACCACTTTCGCGAGCCATTTCAAAAAGATTTGAAACTAGTTTTTCACTTTCACCCATCCATTTTGAAACCAAGTCGGATGAAGAAATACTGCCCAAAAAGAAATGATGTAAATCAACATCAAGCACATGCAAACTTACTGACACGAGCTTAGGAGTACACTACAAAGCACAGAAATTTGCAAGTACATGAAATTGCTAATTTGACTAGAACACACATACCAGCCTTGCATGTGCCCACAGATTAAAACACGATGTTCAGGTACTTTATTACCACAAACAGATGTACTTATAAGGATATGTTTCTTTGATCATAGCCAATGAGGGTAAAGTATTTAAATAATGAAGAAATATTCTCTTCAGAAAAAGAATGAAGATGCAGAATCAGATCAGGAATAATTTTCTTGCATTGCCCTGCAATGGCAGAAGCCAGTGGAAATCTGACTTTGGCTTCATGTGCAACACTGCAACCTCATATAATAATTTCCAATTATTACAAACTAATTTCAGTAAAACTGAAATAGCATAGAAAAAAACTAGTGAAATAAACCAGAGCAAGCGCTCAAAGTACCATTATTGTCATGGAAACTTTATAATTCAACTACTGATGTCGGTAGTATCGCCTTAGTATAGGTAAAGAAACTTTTACGCCCAAAAGTAAGTGCACGGTGTATAATCACTCCCGCCGAATTTTCACAATCAAACTACTTTGAGAAACATGATGCAAGGTTACTTACATAAATACCCTAATTAATTTTTCCACGACAATGACCTACCTTAAACTTTACTCTCCAACTTCCTTCAATCAAAACTAACGGGAAAACTCTCTCTCTCTCTCTCTCTCTCTCTCTCTCTCTCTCTCTCTCTCTCTCTCTCTCATGTGACAAGTACCCTTTTTAACTAAATATCTACTTTATCCTCTTCATCATCTCTCTCGTCATGTGACAGAGGAGTTGGTGATCTGATCCAAATCAGAGAGAGAATAAGGTTTGATTCGGTATTGCTACTCTTCGTCTTCAAACCTCTATTTAGTCCATTCTCTTTCTCTTGACCTCTCTTAAGTAACAGGAAATCAAATAGGAGAGAGAAAGGAAGGATATTGAGTATTTCAGGTTAGAGTTCAATTTTGTTGTGGTTGAGTATTTTGGTTGGTCTTTTAATGCCTTTGAAGTGTTTATAGTTATGTTGACTATTGAGTTTTCAGGCAAAATTGAGTGTAATGGCATTTTTTTGAAATTTTGAAATAAGATGAGGGGTAAATTTGTCTTTAAATAATTAATGCCAACACTGTTTCTAACGGAAGCTGTAGGGTAAGGAACGCGGTAGTTAAATGTCGGGGAAAATTCATCAGGGCATTTATATGTTAGTGGACAATACCACGGGATGGTTTTATTGTAATTACCCCTAAATTAAAACTATCAAGCATAACCCAGTACAGGGATCCTAATTAACCATTTAACTGTAAAACTGAATCATTATGATAAGCACAAATCAACAAAAAGTTGGCATAAACACAGGAAGAGTACTCAAGAGGATCATGGATTAGAAGAACAGAACACAAGAGAAGAATATACAAGTCCAACAGAATGAACAGATGCTCAGATTCTGGAAGAATCATCACACATTGAGAAAAAATAAATCAAACAACCAATCCTATAGCAAAATAGAGTGGAGTAATTGATGATTAACATGTCAAGTCTAGCCTTATATCTCCTAAACCAGCATAACAGGTTTGAATACAAAAAAGATCCATCTGTAGTGACTAATCAGATGAATCTGCCAAAAAAAATAACAAGGTTACTAATTGATTTCACTTTGCAGGGATAAGATACATAATGTGCAGGCTCAGGCTGCTTGTTTGAATATGCATAAATGGATAGGTAAGTGACAAATTTTGCAGTACAAATAAGAAAGAAGGGACGAAGAATTTAACATATATTACCTGAAAAATGTAGAGTCTGCTTCAGTGGCAACAGCCTTTGCTAAGTACGACTTCCCAGTTCCAGGTGGTCCATACAACAAGAAGGCCCTCCATGGTCTTCTCTTGCCTAAAAGAGAGTAAGTTGTATAAGCATTACTTTTCACAAACCAAGCCAGCCAAGTTATGACCTGCCTCAGTTAGTCACAACTCACAAGTCCCTTCCCCATTAATAACAGGCAAAGCATGCAGTAGCAACTGAAGGTCCAAATATTAAGAATGGCTCTTCTTTTCTCCATTACTACTTTCTGAATTATCACCATCGTTCTCAAGTTAGGTTACATACTTTTGGGGCAAGCTCAAATATTTAATTGGAAAGATATTTTGTGACTAAGTTCAACACATTAAAGCTGGCCGACCATGCCATAGCAGTGTCCAAGATGAACATGTGAGTGCATTTGACATAGCACAAACACCAAATTATAGCCATCGCATTTTAAGAAGGAAAAAAAACCCTATTTATAGTAGCTAGGATTGCTTATAGTGCTTACACATGATGAACAACAAATAAAGGATCTTTCATCTGAACTTCAACAAATATAATCTTTCCTCATGCAAACTTTACCTAATGCATATGAGCCAATGTAAAAATAGGCAAGCACCAACAAGTCATGAGAGAAAGTAACTGTAGCCACAGCCAAGTAACTTCAAAGCTTAAAACCACAGCACATTTAGAAACTCTACTCAGGCACTCACACGACGATAAGGTAGTGCATAGGAACCAGAAAGACAGGTAAGAATATGGTTTCAATAATCAAACTGACCGTGGCACCCAATTGAAAATGAAGTCATGCAATTTCATCCAGTTCGTAACACTTGCTACTTACAGTTCACTAAACTCAACAACAATAAAATTAATTTAAGAGCTAGAATCAATATATGCATCAAACACAAGTAACGAAGAGAAAGTCACCGGTAAAGAATTGCGGGAACTTGACGGGCAATATCACGGCCTCCTGCAACGATTGCTTGGCACTCTCCAAACCGGCCACATCGTTCCAATTGACATTAGGTTTCTCCCTGATGATCGCGGAGTTGAGCCCCGCCCTGAGCTTCGTCTGCTCAGGATCGTCCCCGTCACCACCACCCTCCCCGTCCTTGGGCTTGGTCTTGGTCTTGGGCCTGGTAGCCACAGCAGCGTCCCCATTAGAGGCCGGTCCGGGGCCGCCGTCGTCGAGGACGGCGCGGATCTCCTCGGCGCGACGCAAGTACTCGGTGAATTTCTGGGTGATAGCCTCCTTAATCTTAGGGTTCTTCTCATACTTCAAGTGGGTTTTGAAGTACTCGAGAGCGTTCATGTACAAGGGGAAGGCCTTGCTGTAATTCCCGGCATTGTCCTCTTGGACGGCTTGCTTCACGTACTCTATCGCCTGTTCCTTGAAATTGCTATACATATCTTCTTCTGGATCGGGCTCCAACAATCAATCGCATATGAATTTGTAAAGCAAAGCCCTAGACTAGAGTAGAGGTGAATTCATTCCAGGCAGGCTCAGCCCAAAATTCTCGGAAGCAACGCGAAAATGATTTGAACCGAGAAATTTTGGATGGGTTGAGATTGGAGTATTTGGATGAGAAACAGAGAGATTTGATCGATGGAAGGAAAGGGGAAGAAGAAAGGAAGCAGAATATAAAATGTCAGAGGATGTGTTTGGATGGATCATAAATTTGAAGGATTTTTAATTTGGATTGGGGTAGATATGATGGCGGCGTACGTACGCACCCTTTATGGTGCTTGTGCTGGCTTGGATTACCACCTATCTTTCTTCCGAGGTTGGCAATTTCCTCTATCGCCCTATAGGCTGGACTCTGGAGCCTGGAGGAGCAGTAATTATGCTTATTTTTTCTCTATTCACTTGGGTTTTTTTACACTATTACTACTAACTATTGAGTGCTTCTTTGGGTTGTCTATATAGAAATAAAATGTCGGTGAAAATAGTTGAAAAGATGTCAAATATAATAAACGTTTTGTTTAGTATACCAATATTTAGAAAAAAGTTCGAAAAGATTTTGAAAAATCAAATTGTTTGGTAGACTATTGGGTAATGCCGGAAGCGGATGGTGTTTACTTGGGTGGAGGTCGTTGTTCTTGGTGGGGGAACGGGAAGACACAAATGGCAGAGGTTTGGGCACTGCGAGCAGTGGTTGCTTGTGGTGAAGGCTGGAAGGCGGTAGTCTTTCAGTTGGATGCTCATTAGATGGTCTCGGATATAAAAGCTGGTGTGGTTGATTCGAACTTTTTTGCCTCCTTATTGGTAACTCTGTCTCTTTCAGATTTTCATATTTCAATATTTTGATAGGATTGAATGTAATTTTGTGTAGCTCTACGAACAGAATTGTTCACCCTTTAATACCAATAAATTTTAATGTGTTGTCATTTTCATCAATTTAATTAAAATTAAATAGTTCAACTCAATTTATTTGTCTTTAATATTTACTTGGATTAGTTCAGTCCACTTGCATATATTGTGAATTATTTTATTAAAAATCAGAAAAATAAATAAATACATAATTCATCAAAGAAAAATATAAATACTAAACTGTGCTTTACCGTGTCGTGACGTTGCCTGGTAGCGGCGGTGGTAAGAAAGGGAGGAAAAAAAATGGGGAAGCGAGAGAAGAAACAGAAACACCAACCGCGCAGAGGAGCCTCCTACTATAGAGAGGATGGAGATGCTGATGATTACAGCAATCAAACTAGTTTGCCCTCTTCTGCTTACGAAGAAGAAGATGATGAAAAAGCCATTGAAGAAGAAGAAGAAGCAGAAGACGATGGACAAGTAGAGGAGGGAAGCGATGCCAAGCCTTCAGCTGACACTCCCTCCAAGTTTCAGCTCTACCAACAATCTGTTCAGGTCTTCTTTACCCATTTCATAATGCAATGTTTGGTTGCTGAGAAAATGAGAGAATAGAATAAAGCTTTAATTTTTACATTATAATTTGTATGAAATTATAGATTTTCTATCTGGGTTTTCTTTTTTATTTGGTGGGGTTCTTGACTATTATGTTAAAATGCAGTCGCCAAAAGGGGACATAAGCTATCTGCAGAAGTTCTTCTTGATGTATGTAGGTGGGAGGATGCCTCTTCATTTCCAAGAAGATTTCTGTGGCACTGCTCTTCTCAGGTATTTTTTTCATTGCCTTTTGCAACAATTTTTTTAAAAAATATTTTTGTTGATGACCATTTAACTCAATAAGTTAGTTCATTGCAGTGTGCTAAATGTAAAAAGATTGGTTATTAAATTGGCTATGGGTGCTTGTTTTGAATTTTTGTTCATTGCAGTGTGATGTGTAAGATCAGGGCAGTTTGGTTCATTGTGTTTAAGGTTTTTGTTTCATGTGCAGCAGCCTTAATTTATGCCAAAACTTGAAAAGGGAAACTAGTTTATGATTGAAACTTGCTATTTATTTGTGTTAAGTGGGTGGTGAATTGGCATTCTACATAGTTTCCGACTCATACGTTGTTTTGCGATCCAGAACATATGGCTAGTGGTGTCTGGATCCTAGCTTATTGTAGTCATGAGATTTACCTCAGATGACACTTGTAAACTGAGTCATGACTCATAAGTAACAATGCTTGATAAAAACAGAAAATGTCAGGATCTACAGCCTGGTCGGAATCTAGACAATGTGCATTGATGTTCATGTTTCTGTATTCAAGTCGCTATAGTACTCTTAGCAGTTCCAAATCCTAAGTATAGTTGGCATGATGGCTATTGCTGCTAAGTGTTAGATTTGTTTGAGTTCAATTCAAAATTTGTCTTCAGTTAGTGCTTAGAAACTGCTTGTTAAGCCAAAAATCATTTACTGCTATCCAATTGTGATACCAAATGTAGATCACACACCTAACACTACTTTTGGGCTTCACAGTGCAGAATGGCTCCGCAGTGATCCAAGAAGAACTGCAATAGGATTAGATTTGGATCTTGAGGCATTAAATTGGTGCATGGAGAACAATATAAATAAAATTGGGGCTGATGGGTATTCTAGAATATCTCTTTTTCATGGGAACGTCTTGGAACCTAATGAGGCCAAACTAATCAAATTTGAACCACAAGAGCTGGTGAGAAACATCACACTGAAAGAGAGCAAAGATGATTTGGTGGACACTGGTGCAGAACCTACTGCACAAACAAGCTCTACTTATTCAGCTGATGATAAGATCTTGAAAAAGAACCTTTCTCTTCCTGCAAGAGACATTGTGTGTGCTTTTAACTACAGCTGTTGCTGTCTCCATAAACGTGCAGACCTACTTTTGTATTTCAAGCATGTTCGTGATTCGTTATCTAAGAAAGGCGGTATATTTGTGATGGATTTATATGGTGGTACATCATCAGAGCAAAAGCTAAGGCTTCAGAGACGATTTGCTAATTTTACGGTATAATCTTCAAACAACTGCTACAACATTTACATAATGAGTTTGTGGATCATATACATGTATCTCATTTTAAATCAATGCATAATCATGTCTGGAAGGGATCTAAGCCTTTTATGAAGTGGCAAATCCACTAGCATTCCTCCAGAAGACTTCACTGATTTTAAAAATTAACGTCAAATGAAATTTGTGTCAAGCATTTAATGCATGCATGAGATACTCGTATAGGCATGGCAACAATATTTTGTATCTTTCATGAATGCAGCTTGCTCAGTAGAAAAAGCATGGTTTAACTTGATCACCTGTTTCATTTCCATATTGCAATGTTCAATTATACATTTGGATTGTTATGCTTAAATGTCATTTACGTTCTAGCTACAAATACACAGGTATGAGATGAGTCTTTTCACAAATGCTCTTCCATGAAAGGGTCTTCTTTTATCTTCTCCTCATCTACACTTTGGATTGAAGATCCAAATAGTTTACATAATGCTAATATGCATTGGGTAGCTCGCATAATTATTATGTTATGCTAGACGTGCAAACCATCTTTCTTGTTATGTTGTAAACTATGTTGTCAAACATGTGCAGTATATTTGGGAACAAGCTGAGTTTGACATCATTGAGCGCAAAACAAGGATTAGCCTCCACTTTCATCTCCGAAAGCAGCAGAAAAAAATCCGGCATGCATTTTCATACAGCTGGAGGCTGTAAGTTGTTTTATTCCCTCTCCTATTTAGTTATGATTGGCAACTGGATCTTACCCTCTGGCATTTAGAATTGAAATGAGTTTTCGAAAAAGATATTAATCAAGGCGATTCGTTGTTTATCCAGGTGGTCGTTACCCGAAATTAAAGACTGCTTAGAGGAAGCCGGGTTTGAATCTGTTCACTTTTGGCTCCGACAAATGCCAGATACTGACGAAAACAGAAGTACCGAGGGTTTTGGCATTGCACAAGACTTGAAATATGAAGAAGTCAAAAGCTTTCAACAACATGATGCTTGGAATGCTTATATTGTTGGTGCAGTGCATTAAATTTGCTTTTGTTTTGCTTTCTCAAGTAGTATTCAAAGACATTTTGCCTTGGTTGACGCCATGAAGAACCTAATAACTATTTTTATTCTTAATAATTGTAGATCTCTTTTCAGTTTTAACCGCCGCAATATTAATTTCTGCATCCGTTCCAAAATAAGTGTCTACATATTTTGGTACCTGCACGCATTCACATTTCTTGGAACCTTTCCTAATCTTAGTTGCTCCAACAACAAGAGGTCAAAATAGGCGTCTACATATGTACCTTGACATTCCACCACTAAAATCGATGAATGACAACGTATCTGAAACGGCTTCCAGAAGGAGACAGGCAAGGAAATAGGCTATTTCACAACCGTTGTTTTAATATAGCGCGTAAGACCAAGGAAGGGCGTTTAATTTGTGACAAAAATAAAAGGAAATAGGTTGGTAGAGACAGGGGACAGAGATTAAACACAAGGTGCTTGGAATCGGAAAAAGCTTGGCTTGGCCTTCCCTTGCCTTTGCCTTTGCTTTGATTCATTTCTAGAGTTGGAGCTGCTTTTCGCCCATTCCATCTCCGCACCTTTACTCTCGATTCCTTCCCTTTTTTTCTCTCTTTCCCCAACCACAGGTCAGCTATTATTCATTACTGGATCATCATCAACATGATCAAGCTATAATATATTCTTTTAAATTTCTCATCGATCATATATTCTGCAGATCTCTAACCTCGAAACGGATTGAAATTTGAAAAGAAAAGAAAATGGCGGAAGAGCACAGGTGCCAAGCGCCGCAGCTATGCGCCAACAACTGCGGCTTTTTCGGAAGTCCGGCCACGCTAAACCTATGCTCCAAATGTTACCGTGACTTGCAGCTCAAGGATCAACAATCCTCTTCTGCTAAGCTCGCTCTCAACCAAACCCTAGCTCCCTCGCCGTCCGTTTCCGTTTCCGTTTCGTCTCCTTCTCCGGCGGCTCTGCAAATACCAGAAACTAAAACCGAGGAGAAGAGTGAGACTCAGACGGAGGCGGAGGAGAAGGCTGAGGTGCCGAACAGGTGCACGGCGTGCAGGAAGCGCGTGGGGCTGACGGGGTTCAAGTGCAGGTGCGGGATGACGTTTTGCGGGACGCACCGGTACGCGGAGAAGCACGATTGCACCTTCGATTTCAAGAGCAGGGAGCGGGAGGCCATCGCGAAGGCCAATCCGGTGATCAAAGCAGACAAGCTCCGAAAGATCTAGACCACAATTCGATCCTCTGCTTCTACTTTTCTTCACCCTGTAATTTCCATTTGCAAAATTCAATTCTTCTCCCAAAAAAAAAAAGAAAAGGAAAAAAAGAGATAGAGAAAATGAATCCGACTGCGTAGCCTGATGTCTGTCGGTGTCGGCGGCGAAAGTCGTGGTTAGGTTGTGTGTGGCCGGTCGGCCGGTGGGTTTGGTACAATATACTATGAATCATTCGTGCGGTACAAACAATCTTAATTGGTTAAACGAATCTTAAATGATAAATTATCTAATTATTTGTATCTTTTATCTACAATATCATTACTCTATTTGTTATAATTAATAATAGTAATATGCTTACGTTGCTTTTGATTTTATTTGACTTGCTTTGAAAATTGACGTTTAAATTGATAAATTTTAATGTTTGAAAATATGACAAGAAGACTAATGGGCCCTCCACACAACCCCACAAATAAAGGCTCAACCTTTAGCTTTAAGTGGGCATAAGTTTCAGTTTGCTGTCTATTGGGCCAACAACTCCGAATTGGGCCCCTAAAACCATGGGCCCTGTTTCCTACCATTTCACAGTGATGTTCCTAAACACGTGTTAAGGAGTCTCTGAAGGAAAAGCACGACTTGATCTGTTTATGTAAAGAACAAACCTTTGACGATTGTTTTGGCAAATACACATGCATGTTACTTTCCCAAGAAAATATGTAATGGAGCTTTTACATGTCAACAAGCACTAACTAACCACTAATGTGGGTACCAACCCCATGTTTTACCTACCAAAACTCAGGAAATGATACATACATTATATTAATAAATAATTAAATAAGCAAAGTATGGATTTGGCATTTTTCAATAAAATAAATAAATAATATTTTACATTAATTTAACGATTTTAGTAAAACAGTATCGTGCATAAATTATTAGAGGTGATAATTCTGTCTTTCTAAAAAATAAATAATTTGTTTGGAAACACCATGTGTCTTAACACTTTATGGTCGACCATAATCGGCCACGTCCATATATTGTTTGACCTCTTAAACTCTATGGTCGATCAACTAAGCTTAATTGACCTCTTTATACTGGTTGACCACTAAACCCCCACTAATCAGCCATCAAAATTATACTCCCTAGCTAGTAGACCACCAGATCTAAACTTCATGAGGTGACGGCAATGTATGTTTGTTTAAAGAGATCAATTAGCTAATGTTGAGTTTAATGCAATGTCAAAAGTCTAATAAAAATAAAAGTGTAGTTTATAAACATATGAAAGTGGTTGATATTTCTTGTGTACTAAATATTTCTATTAGAGTGATCCTTGAAAATGAAGATATCCCATTAAAATTCTCAATGCATTTGTGATGTTTATACATTAGATGCTTTAAGAATTGAAGGACGTGGATTCATGGAAACTTGCATTTGTAGTAATTAAGGGACATTTTTGTCCCACTAGTCTAAAAAGGTGGATTTATTTATCAACATAAAATATAACATAGAAGATGGCAAAAAGTGAATGTAAGCTATGAGCGAAATTATTGAACTTTTGTTAATTATATGTATATCTTGTAGAGTTGTAGATTAGATCACATATAGGAGTTGGCAATAATAATAATTAACAATGCATATTAAAAGGTTGATATAAAATATTCCATAGTTGACCCATGGATGATGGGCTTGAAGTGTAGGTGAGCCGTGAGTGTTATTAATTTCCTATGTCACTCTCACTCTCACCCCTATGTATAGTTTTCTTTACAGAATCATATATTCTGTTTTTTTTTTATGGTAATTAACTGAAGTTTAAGAACTAATTATATACTAATATAGTCCACAATGCAATGTAGTCTGCCAAAACCAATGTCCACGGTCCACCCCAAGTCTTAGGTCCATGTCACATAATGAATTACCTTCAGGCCTTGTTTGGTAAAACATGGATTTTGCTGGAAGCTGCTAAAAGTGGATGGATGCAGCAGGAAGCAGCTGGAAGCAATTTCTTACAAAAAATCAATTATGTTTGGTAAATTGATGACTTGAAGCAGTTGGAAGCTGTGTTGAATGAAATTATATGTTTGGCAAAAAAAAACTGGAAGTAGGTATAAAGTATGAAAATGACTAAATTGCCCTTCGTGTATTTAATTGACATGAAGGTATGTTTTGGGCTGGTTTGTATTTTATTAAAGGCCAGGTGAGCATTGGCTGGTTTGGTTGAGCCACATAAAGCCCACTCTTTAGTTAAATAATTATTGTTTAATAATAAAAAAGGATATGGAGGGACCAATCAAATTGTTCATCATTTTGTGTAGGAATACTTAAATGATTTTTGGATATGCTATTGAGGTATATATTACCCATATCGGAAAAATAAAGAATGCTATTACTATTCATCTATACAAAAAAAAATCAATAACATCAAATATTACTTTTATTACGGTATTATTATTCATAACTAGCTTTCAAATCTATAACCAACTCACACATATGCAAATACATAATTATTATTCATAATAACAAAGAAGAAACAGTCAACCGTTTCTGTCAACTAGTCGACCATATGACATTGAATATATTAAATATAGTACTGTTCATTTTATTTACA
>JAYMTF010001395.1:0-23679 GCA_036897485.1 Pelargonium nanum | reverse complement strand
GTCCTTATCACCTCAACTTTCCCTTATAAAAAAAGAGTTCCCAAACGATACCTTTGTGAAATCACCGTATCATATCATGTTTGAATGTCCTAAACTTGGTACTTGAGGCCCATATATATTTGGCCCAATCTTGAAACCATAACGGAATGGGCCTTTAATGTAAATTCGTCACAAAATTCAAGCCCATCTTTTCCTTGTATTTAATAAATAAATTAAAATTACAATATCTTTATTCGGTCTCTCTCTTCAGATTGCCAAAACCCTAGTGCTCGCTGCATCTTGTGCTCTCAGGATTGGTGTTGATAGATCAATAGAGCTCAAGATATGGCGGCGAGCGAGCAAACTGTGTTGCAGTTCTCTCCGTCTTCGGCCTGCGTCTCCGCAAAAGTCCATCCATTGGTGATCTTCAACATATGCGATTGCTACGTCAGACGCCCCGACCAAGCCGAGCGTGTCATCGGCACACTGCTCGGCTCCATCTTACCTGATGGCACTGTTGATATCCGCAACTCCTACGCCGTTCCTCACAACGAGTCCTCTGAACAGGTATCGCATTCTCGGCTCATCGATTAATTTTTTATTTTGTTATCTTACTAGTTGAGTTCTAGTTTGCGATTTGTTTGGTTTGGTTTCTGGAAAATTTGGTAAGAGAGAATGCGGAGAAAGAAATTTTTTGAAATTTATTAATTATGTGTTCGGGATCTGAGGAAGCAGATTGATGAAATTTTGTCATGTTTTAGGCAATGATGTTTATTATTGAAAATTAATGTTTAGAATGCTAATAAACTTCTATGTTAATATGCTGAGAATAATGAGCTTATGATCAATGGATGTTGATGAATAGTTTTTAGAATAGAGGTATGATAGGAATTTTGGGCTCATCAATTTGCGATTATATGATGTATGGGCTTTAGAACAAATGTAAATTGTATGTTAAATTAGCCTGGCATGAGCTATAGCTCCTCAATTTCTATTTTGGTTCTTACGGGGATTGGGAGATCCAAGGATATTGTATTACTATTTGTGGCTGTGAACTATTAGCTGATGTACAGCAATGGCATTGAAGACTTAATATACTTTTAAGAATTGTAGATCATTGAGAAATTACTGATTATTGCTGTGTTAGTTTTGCCAGGAGCTTCTGTGATTACCTTATTTTACTTGCTCTTTTTCCTCATTGCAGGTTGCTTTGGATATTGATTACCACCATAATATGTTAACATCCCACCAAAAAGTTAATCCAAAGGAAGTCATTGTTGGATGGTAATTTTTTATGTTACTAACTATTTTGTTTGTTTTAAATAACGTTAACTGAATATGTGAACTCACTTTATAGTGCTCTGTTTGCACATATTTCATTACCATTCTTGTTTCATCAGTTTTCTTTGGTTTACATGTGTACCTACTGGCTATGGGAACAGAAATCATCCCAGAATGGGATTTAAAATTAGATGAGTAGATGCAAAAAGTTGATTCTTCTTGGTGGTAAAATGTTCTCAGTAATGCTGACGATAGTTCAAGTCTCTTAGTATCTGGCCTCAGGAATAAATAAATCATTTGATGTGCACATTGGGAAACCCATGTTGATGAAAAATGCAACCATTGGTTGGTTAGGGTAAATCCTTATTTTTTGAACCAGTTCGTTACTAAGCAAATCACCATCTCTCATCACAAGCTAACCCAAAAGCTAATTTTCTAGAATATATCTTTGGTCTTCTCCGAGAGGGGACATCTTTATTTCTTGTTTTGCCTTTATTTAATAGTTAAGATTTTGAAACTCAGTAGTCCTTCATCACTCTTACTTCTGGTGATAAAGGTTGAACAAGCCTATGCTATGTGAGTACTTAATAGAATGGCAAGGTTAAAAAGGAAAGATAGAAAGCCATCATTAATGTGATTAGGCAATTTACTTGGTCAACTATGAATTCTAAATCACTTACCATGCATAATAGTCAGAAGATGACAAATTCTTCTATTCTACGTAACATAGAATTGTAGGACCATCTTGGACCTAGGGCACATTCGTTCAGATATTTGAATAATATTACCGGTTATCGTCTCTTACTTGCAATTGTGAGAAGGCATAAGAGAATTTGATCTAAACCTTCTGAGTCTGACTACAAATTAATTGAGATATCTCACTACATCTGCCGATATATTGTAATTTAAATGGTGTAACATGTTCCAACTGCAATACTTGTTGAATCACAACAAAGTGTCAAAAAGGACATGTTTTGCAATAAGAGCTTCTAATTATTACATTTGTATTTGAGTTAATTTACAAGTTTAGCTATTACCCCTTTCAATGTTTAATTATAACCTATTTATGTGGTGAATGAAATTTTAATTCAGCACCAAAGGTTGCTAGGCAGGTTATATTATAGAAACTATTGTATTTTATCTTTTTTTTGTTAATTAACTAGTTTGGTTGTGACTCTTGAAATGTTTGAAGGTATTCGACTGGTTTTGGTGTCACTGGTGGCAGCGCCTTGATTCATGAATTCTATTCTAGAGAAGTTTCCAACCCTATTCACTTGACAGTGGATACGACATTTAGGAATGGAGAGGCCACCATAAAAGCCTATGTTTCTGTCAATTTGTCACTTAGTGACCGTCAACTTGCTGCCCAGTTCCAAGAGATTCCTCTGGATCTTCGTATGATTGAAGCTGAGCGAGTTGGATGTATGTTTTTTCTGTGAACTTTCTCATTCATTTTATTAACTTTCATGTTCGCTCATCCTTACACACCCATGGACCCATCTACACGCTTTTTAAGTTAATATAGTTGAATAGTCATTTTGATTGTGTATTCCGTCTGCTAAGAATAGTTATATATATATTAACGTATACTGTTGCGGCAGTTGACATCCTAAAGACAACAATGGTTGACAAACTCCCAAATGATCTGGAAGGAATGGAAGCCTCAATGCAACGGTTGCTAGCTCTGATTGAAGATGTCCAGAAATATGTTGACGATGTTGTGGTGAGCATCAGTACAGCTATTGTAATTGTCAGCTGCTTTTTGTGTCATATACTGAATTGTTTTATGAATTTGTTGGCCTCAGGAAGGACGTGTCGCACCAGATAATAGCATAGGGAGGTTTATATCAGATACTGTGGCTTCTCTTCCCAAACTGTCTCCTCCAGCTTTTGATAAGCTTGTGAATGACAGTGTCCAGGTAAGGCTTATCTTTCCTTAAGTTGCAAATAACATTTGGACGACATGCCTTGAGATTTCTCAAAAAGATTGTTGTGTTATAAATGAACAGTCATGCTATCTGATCATTGAGTTTTAAAGGTCGTGCAGTTTTGATATCTAGTTAATAAACTCAATATAAATGTTTTGATGGTCTTTTTTCCTTGTACAGGACCATTTGCTCTTGCTTTATCTGTCGAGTGTCACAAGGACACAGCTCAGCTTAGCAGAGAAGTTGAATACAGCTGCCCAGATTCTGTAACTCCTGAATGCATGTGTCAAGACAATTTTGTCTTTCAAATTTCCTTTACTGATAGTAGTAGAATATGTCCGACTCTTGAGGGATGTGAGTGTTTTCATTTTGGTGTAAGTTTTGTAATATTTTGCAAGATTTGGAATAGGGTTGTGGCATAAGATAATTTAAATTTTAACCAAGATCTCTTTCTTTGTTCTTATATTGCATGTTTGCAAACCATCTCAAGCTTTAATTGGTGATTTTAGAACGTTATAAAGGTTTTCTTGACGTTTTTTAGTTGATGATACTCACTACATTCCGAGCTGTTGCATATGTGATTGCAGCTGATGTGTTTTTTAAGTTATCATAGTATAGCTTTTGTGGTCAAGTTTCACATTGAGAAAATGGTTATTAGATTCAGCTTGGAGGATGTCAATATGATTATATGTTAATTGTTATCCACCTCTTACATGACCTTGCTTAAAAGCGCTATCAGAGTACTACATTACAAACACATTAGAAAATTTACAACAAACTCTAGGACTTGAGTGTTCGACGTAAACGAGGAAACATTTGTATCTCTAGATGATAGCCATCGGCTAGCCATACAAAGCGCATGGGATGCAGTGTGGGCATCCCCCAGCTTTTGACTATTATAAATGAATGAGCACTTAAATTTTCAGATAGACCAAAACGTGACTACATGAATAATCATATCTCTTTGTTTATTGTCAAACCCAATAGCTTATACCTGACAAAGAATTCATTACTTCATTCAACAACGAAACACATCCATTTTAGGTATAATTTCTTCAGAGAATAGATAGCATGAGAGTTTTTTCGTTAAAAAAAATTACGCTAAAAAATACCACTAACATGTTGATCAATATAGTTACTCTCGATAAAATGAAGCAATATAGCTTTTGTAATTAAGTTGAAGTAGACGGTAATAGCTTACACATAATTAAAAAATAAATAAGGTTGAGTAGGCGCGCATTAAAATTGAACCAACATCACATAAACATGTGTTATCTTTTGTTGGATTGTTTATTTATATATATATACTTGATTATCTATTGATCTCATTCTTTCCCTAACCCTATTCTACACAACATACCCTAACTTAAATAATTCCCATTATCATTATTTGTAAGAGTATGTTGATTGATTTGAATATGTAATAATCCACCACTCAAACACATAGTGAGAAGTGGGGTCCAATTAGTTTCCACTTCTTCCACAAATTGAGAGGTCTAACGTTAATGTGTTGATGATGGTGAGTGCTGTGTTGGTGTCATGTTAATGACGATAAGTGCTCCCTTTTGTCCGGAATTCATTTCGATCCGACAACTAACTTTCTGTTGTTGGAGACAACATTTTTTAAAACACGGAGATTAGGGACATGGCGGCCACTTCTTCTCTCACGCGTGCCCTAAACCCTAAACCCTCTCTACTCTTCCCCAATCTCACTTTTATGGCCCAATTTCACCAATCCCCATGCAATTTCCTCAGCAATTACTTATTCTTCTTCTTCATGTTCATGTTCATGTATGTGTCCCTTCTCTTTTACTTTTACCTAATTGGTTGATGAAAACTTTGTTTGGCTTAATTGGTTTCTTACCTTTGTTGTTTCTGGCAAATCTGATTATGCAGATAAACTGTTTGTTAAAAGTCCTCTGAGAACAATCATGTTTGTTCACTGTGAATTTGCTTCCATTGTGAAATGTACATTTTGCTTTGCACTTCATTGGGAAAGAGTGTTGTGATTGAACCCAAACTATCCTAAAAGTTGAGTTTTTTAATCAATAGACAATAGAGAATTTAGAAGATCATACCTTTAGAAAACATATTTTATTAGGAAGTGATTGGATTTCAACCTAATTTGTCTGCTCCATGATAGTTTGTCAACCAGAAAATGTGTCAAAAATAGCTGATGCTAGTGACCATTTATGACCTGCTGAGCCTTGTGGTTATTAGTTTTAAATCTAGATGCCCGCTTAACGGTTATGTTAATATGAAAGGAATGGCGAATACTTTAGGACTTTGGGGTTACAAGAGTTGGAAAGATACAGTTTTTGGGTTGGTACGTATTATCTTACTTCTTTTATATGAAGAAAGGGTGCTTAAAAAATACTAATAAATTAAACAGAGTTGTGTCTCAGTAGGTTACTAAGCTGCCTAGGAGTTAGAACATAGCGAGCTAAACTATACTGTCTATGCTACAAGACAAGCCGATTCTGTACAAGCTGTGAGGAAAACATCATTGGGAATTGTAGAAAGTGCACAAAATAAATTGGCTCTGCACTTGCTTGACTAAAAGTAGCATTAACAAATTTATCAAGTACAGATCAATGTTCTACACGAATAATTAATCAACAATAACAAAAGGGAGAAAAAATCTACCTAACATAGTTGAGATATTTGAGAGAAAGGATAAGCATGCTTGAGAAAATCCTCTTTCGGCTTCTCTAATCTCTATTACTGATAAATTATTGGAGCATGCATACCATCTTTTTGTTCCTATCTTTTCAATACCATAATGAGAAAATATGTGAACATTTGAACTTAATTTCTATGCTTCTGTCAAGTTTATGAGTTTCTTCTGTAAAATCATTTAACATGATTTTCTAAGAGTTTCTTTTTGTGCAAGATTTTATAGTTGGTATTGATTTTATGATCTGGTTGTTAAGAGGTTTGTATTGATTTTAAGTTCCTAGTTTTCTAACAGTACACTCTCTTTAGTTAACTGAGTTAGCTACCTTTACCCAAAATGAAAATGATTTATATAAGTTTCTAAATATGAATCATGTTTCTTTTCAAGTTTCTAAGTATGAATGAAAAGTTCATTACAGATGATTTGAAAAGGGGCATGAAGTTGCCAAAGACAGGAGCCACATGACAATAGAAAAGGCAAGTTGCTTCCCTTTTGGTTGGTCATGAGTTGTCTGTATCTAATTTCAAATTGGTGGCTTTATTGTCTTCTAGTTTATGTTCCCACTCTCTTAAAAGAAGGTTTAAAACCAACATTATTTGACTGAACTGTACTGAATGGTCAACATAACCGAGTATCTCTGTCAGTAGTAGCGA
The DNA here is from genome assembly GCA_036897485.1 of Pelargonium nanum. Lineage (NCBI taxonomy): Eukaryota > Viridiplantae > Streptophyta > Magnoliopsida > Geraniales > Geraniaceae > Pelargonium > Pelargonium nanum. The sequence goes on along the minus strand of JAYMTF010001395.1, from coordinate 17,161 downwards.
TCACAACCGTCCAATAAAGATCAGACAATGTGAACTTTGACTTTCACTTGCCTCATTTGTTTGGCCCATCATACCCACTTTACAATGTTTAGGAACTCAGAATTCATATGATTTTTAGCAGATGTCCATTGCTTAAAAAAACAAAAGTTTGGACTACTCACATGTTGTGTTGGTATTGGACTTACTAGAAGAGTCTACATAGCAATTTGTGCACAATTTACTTAACTTTTTACTTGATATTCTGTCACTTGAGTTCATGTGATTTGTGGTGCATCAAATTTCAGCAATATGTTGTGGTCACTCTTAGAATTTATTTCCATGGATGAGAATGCTTAGATGGATTTGTGATAACACTAGGAGTGATAAGATTATGAGTGAAACTATTCGAGTAAGAGTCAGTGTAGCATCAATTAAAGATAAGACGCAGGAAAACCATTTAAAGTTATTTGGGCATGTAAAGCAAAGGGATATTAATTAGTGTCACCATGAGGAGATTAGAGAAATTTGGTTAGGAGAAAATAAAAACACTAGGAGTGTAAATCAAATTGAATATGGAAAGAAGGCATGATAACACTTCGTTTAACGAAGAAGATACTAATGGATAGGATGCAGGTACAGCTGGCAATTCGTGTTAAATGTGTCGTGTTCGTGTTGGACTGCACAACGCGATTACTAAACATGTCTTGTTCATGTTCGGTCATGTTGCACACTAACAACCTTCAGCACGATACGAACACGACACGCATGCACAGATCGGCAGCAGTGAAGGAAAATATGAGTAGAAGATCTAGTTGAATTTTGCTAAAGGAGTTGTGTAGTCGACCCCAACACTATTTGGGAACTTTTGTGCATGCTAATAATGCTCTAGTAAAATACTACATGTGTCTAAGAATTAGTCAAACTTTTTTAGAGTTCTCATACATAGTTAATAAGATATGTCCAAATTTTATATCTTATTTTTTTTTAGTATAAAAAAGAATAAGATATAAAATTTGGACATACTTTACTGAAAAACACAATTCTATCTTTTAATGTAAGTAGATTCATAACTTAGAATAGTTTATGCTTAATTGCTGTAACTTACATGTTGTCTGCTCACGGACCGAAACGTTGAACAGTGGCAGCTTTTGCGCATGTCTCTCTATGTCTCTCTGTGCACAAAAACCCGGGAAAAAACAAAACGATCAAATCCGGACAGTTCAATCGTAAATTCCCTAAAATCAAAGCAGAGCGAATAAACTAAGGGCTGATTCTGATAGCTCTTCTCTCTCTTACAAATAAAAACAAACAATAGTTACAAAATTTTAGGATTAAACTATTCATCTCTTATAGTATTATATATGCACACGGTTTGGTAGTCTCTTTTGATCAGTTCAGACTTAAGAAGCTCAGAAGGAAAGTTCAGAGGCACAGAAAGCTCTCAAAGCTTAGTGATTTGTAGCTGAGGTATGGACGAGGGAATGTCAGGCTTTTACATCAAAACTGGAAGTGTTCGCTGCGGTGGCGGTGCTGGCGGAGGAGGTGGTGGTGCCAAGTGTGGGCGTTGGAATCCGACTACTGAACAGGTTAAAGTCTTAACTGATCTGTTCAGGTCTGGACTCCGAACACCGAGCACTGACCAAATTCAGAAGATCTCGGATCAGCTGAGCTTTTACGGTAAGATTGAGAGCAAGAACGTCTTTTATTGGTTCCAGAACCATAAAGCGAGGGAAAGACAGAAGCGGAGGAGAGTATCATTTGATGAAAAGGATGTGATCCATCGACAGGACAAGATTTCATCTGCGAAGCGTACGTAAAATCTTCTCTTACCTTGGCTCCTTTTCTTGTTTACTACAAATAGCTATTAGAAAATAGACAGCTTGATGTTAATATTTGGCATGACTGAGTCTCGACCATTAAAAGCTCGCTGAGATTCTGTTTCCTCTATAGTTTATCTGTACCTTCTCATTGTTTTTGTTCCAAAATTATGCAGATTTTGCAGAGATAAACCAGGTTCTGGAGCCAGAAAGAGTGGTGGAGACGCTGCAACTTTTCCCAGTAAACTCGTTCGCGGAATCAGAAGCAGAGAAGCTGAGACTTTACACGAGCGAGGGCAAGGAAAATGCAGCATACGCTTACAATCCTTACGGCATAGGAACAGAAATGGATCATCCACCATTGGATCTTCGTTTAAGCTTCCTTTAGATCAATATAATATTGTTAGGACTGGAAATAAGTTTTAGATTTTAGGTTGCATGATCAGGAAGGAAAGATGGTGGTGGTGATGGTGTAATAGTAGAGATTAAAATTTACTCTCTTTTTTTTTAAATTATAAAAGAAATTGCTTGGAAAATATAAAAAAAGGGTGGACATTCTCCTCTGCATGATGCACATGAAAACCTAGCGTTTATTTTTATGTGGGTGTGTTTACTCTGTTGGAAATATATATGGGTAGTGTCAAATGCTTGGGAATGAGAATTTGCTTCTGTTTATGAGAAATGTCTCCTTGGAATTGCATTTAATTATTGGCGGCAGTGACTCACACCTTGGGTTTGCTTCCCATCTTTGAATTTCATGTACCCATGTCCTCTTCCCCACGAACCCCAAAGCGGCACCGTTTATGTTGCGCTATGTATGAGATTTTTTTTTATAAGCAACGGGACAAGCAGGCCTATGCGGCATGTGTTTTTTCTGTGTTTCTCACCTCCTGATGGAAGCATCACCCTTGTTAGTTGTTAGTTCTCCCTTTAAACCCATAAATCTCACCCCATACCGTCGGCAAGGAGGCTCGAACCTGAGACCTCAAAGTAATTTCAAAGCGCATCAATTGTTTGACCCAACAGATTGTTTTAGTCATTTCAATATTTTGGAGCATCTCTAATGCTTAGCTATTATATGGGGTGCTAAGAAAGAGAGATTGTGTCACATCATCATGTGAGAGCTTATCATTTTTTCTATAAGGCTTAGCACCACTATAATAAATGCCAAGATGATAGAGAATGTTAAATAATGTGGCTTAACATTGGGTGCTAAACTTAACATCTCATCTTTAGCATCTTCTCCTTACCACCTACTACTCCAATGCTTAACACTGCATCAAGGGTATTAAAGTCTCTCTTAGCATCCTCATTGGAGATGAAAACGGTAACGATAGATTATTTCACGTAAAAAATTCACCAGGTAAATAGTTTTCATTTCAACATTTGACGTCGCAATGGATAAATCAACATAGAATGAAATCTTTTTTGTACATGTATCAATAGATAATTAAATAGATATAATATCTCTTTACTGGTATAGACAAAATTATCCTCAATGCACTAAAGGGATTATTATAAGCTTAAAATTGAATATAAAGTTAAATGGTTTTGCCTAATCTGAATACACACTATTTTTTAGCTTAGCCTCTAATTAGAGTTTTTCATTCATATAATCCTTGCATTGAATTATTTATTTATTTATTTTACCTCAATTAATCAGTTGTAGACTTGTAGCATGTCATTTTGTGACAAGTCAACTGTTAAGGACATGTGAACGGTGCCAACTCAAAATAGTTGTCATTTTTTGTGATTAGATCATTATACGATGCGTTTTTTTTCCTTTTTAAAATCAACAGCCAAAACGACACTGATTTAATTAATTGCAAAAGAAGAAGAAAACAAACAAACTCAACATTATTTCTTTAGTACAAATTAGCTTATGTTCGTAATACAAGTATCGTGTCATCATTCATCACATTATCTTATAATTATCATGTAACATGACTTATCAATAACCTTTGTACCTTTTGATTAGGCAATGCATCAACTTTTGAATTGTCTAAGAAACTTTTGGTAATAGGCTAGATTTTGGGTAAGAACACATAAGACGTTAAAAAGATAATATAACTATACTCAAGAAAGTCCAAAGTTATTCAGTTATGCCTTGTGACTTTAAATTTTTCAAAAAGAACAATGTGAATACTGAATTGCTTGCCTATTGAATTCAACCAAAAAAAAAAAAACAAAAAGCCCATCCTTGAAACTTCATGGGCCTGGGCATAAATAACGTGATTAGCAATATCTTGAAGTTGAAAGGCCCATCAACTCACCGACATTTGGGCCCAAATCTGAACCCAACCCTAAGGCCCAATAAAACCACAGTCCTTCTCTTCCTCTCGAGATGAAATATCAAAAGCGAAAGAAACAAAGGTTTCCTGGGGAAGAAGCAACCATCTGGTTTAGCAGTCAAAATCAGAAGAGATCGGGAACTGGGAAGTGAACACAGAGCCAAATCGCCATGGACGTGATCAAGACCCAGCAAATCTCTGCGAGACCTATCGAGAAAGTGATAGTGCACCCTCTCGTGCTCCTCAGCATCGTCGACAACTACAACAGGGTCGCCAAGGACACTCGCAAGCGTGTCGTCGGTGTTTTGCTCGGAACCTCCTTCAAAGGAACTGTCGATGTCACCAACAGCTACGCCGGTACGTACAGTCTCTGCTTCTCTGCTATATGTTTGTTGTTCTTCATCTTTGCCCTCTCTAGATCTAGAAATTTTTAGTTTCCGTGATGAACTAGGTTGTGCTTGCTTCAGCTGGAATGAATTTCCTGAGAATTTATTATCTTGTGGAGAAATACCCGGGTTGACATTATTTGATTGTTGGAAAATGAAGCGGCGAGGGTTTGGGGTTCTGGCACTGATGATATTAGGGTTTACTCTGTGGGCTTGGAAGTTAGGTTTTCTATTTGGAGTTTCTCCGTAGTAACAGAAATTACTAGTCTGCAATTTTATGTGAATGTATGATATTGCTGAAAGCTGAGTTAAATTTTGTATGTCAAACTGTAGAGTCATTTTGAGGAAAAAAGTGAGGGTCTTAGATCACATAATTCTCACTCTTGTATTTGAATTAACCTGCATACATACAAGTTAACTAGTGATTTGAAACTGCATCAAATTGATGGCGAATATTAATTGCTCTTAAACAAAGATATCATATTACTTTTAAATGAGGCCAAGTTTCAAAATTAGTCCGAGTGACTAACTTTATCCTTGGCAAACATGTCTTACTCCTATTCATTGTATGAGAAAGCCTGACACTTTCTTTTGTATGTTTCAAAGTTGAATGAAAGAGAAAAAATGTTACAATAATTAGGTTTGTTTTTTATCAAGTTCTCTTGGGCTCAAGGACTCGTGCAATGTTAATACTTGTTTCATGTTACTGGATATTGTGCTGCAACTTGTTTATCAGGTCTTCTGCATGAATGCCAGCATAATATATTATTACTTAAATGTAATATTTGAATCTTGATTTCACAGTGCCATTTGAGGAAGATGAAAAGGATCCTAGCATCTGGTTTTTGGACCACAACTACCATGAAGCAATGTTCTCCATGTTTAAGAGAATAAATGGTATTTCTCAGGCTGTTCTTCCATTTTAGTCGCTCTTGTGGAATTATCTGAGGTTTCATTGTGTATAATCAAATTGAAAATTTACCCTTTCAGCCAAGGAACATGTTGTGGGGTGGTATAGCACCGGTCCAAAACTGAGGGAAAATGATCTTGATGTTCATGGATTATTTACTGAGTAAGACCACTAGCTCCTCACTTTGCCTTTACTTTTTTAACCAGGCTAGGTTTGTTTCATTTTAGAATTTGTTTATCTACCATGAACGAAGTCACGATTACTTTGTTCTTTGTTATACTTCAAGTTTATGCATCGTCTAGAAACACTTGTCTAGTTATGCATGATTTGTTCTCTATCATGGCAAGATTCTGGGGCTACCAGAGACTCTTGTTTCTATGGTGTCAATTCATGAGCAAATTATAGTCATTATTCCGTTTGAGAATTTTTTGAGCGTTTGTATCTCCATGATAATGTTTTGATTATTATTGTCACGTGAATAATTTTTTTCTTGTGCTGCAGCTATGTCCCCAATCCTGTTTTGGTTATCATTGATGTCCAACCTAAAGAACTTGGGATTCCCACAAAGGCATACTATGCTGTTGAAGAAGTTAAAGAGGTAAGAACGTTAAGGTTCTGTATATCATATCTCTCTGTTGAATTAGTTGATTAGAAGCACATCGTAGAAGAGAATTGTTAGGAGCTTTTATTCTGACACTTGCATATGTTTACAGAATGCAACCCAGAAAAGCCAGAAGGTCTTTGTGCATGTTCCTTCAGAAATTGCTGCTCATGAAGTGGAGGAAATTGGTATGCTTATGTAGTGATGTAGCTATAAAAACTTCCTTCTATGTTTTTAAATACTAAGTAGATAAGAAATGCTTGCAGTGCATATATCTTTGCCACATCTCAACTTCGTCTTCCCTTATTGGTTTTGATTTGCCTTGTTGTTTATTCTTTGAATAGGTGTGGAACATTTGCTCAGGGATGTGAAGGATACAACCATAAGCACCCTTGCAACAGAGGTACTCTCTCTCAACTCAAGAGTTCTTTGAAGGAACATTTATGTTCATCCTTACCAGATCATAAAAATGATGATAGTTTTTGGTCACTATGTAAACAAATAAATATTAAATTAAAACCTTTTTTTTTTTTGTGAGAAGAAATACAGGATACTTATATTTGCCTATATACTGCACAGGTGACTGGGAAACTTGCAGCCTTAAAGGGGTTGGATGCACGACTTCGAGAAATACGAAGTTATCTCGACCTTGTCATTGACGAAAAACTTCCATTAAATCATGAGATCTTGTACCATTTGCAGGTACTATTATTTAGTGTTATTTTATGCATATGACTCAGTGTCTTAACTGTGTGTTTCATCTTTAATTGACAATTGGGATTGTGGACTGTTTATATATATTTTTACTCCGATGTCATAAAATATAATGGGGTCACTGGGTATCATATCTTCATTGATATCTTTGGGGAATTTCATTTATTCGTCACATCATATGTTGATGTTTTACTACCTACGTCCCAAAATAATTGTCAACATCCTATTTTGGTTAGTTAGTTGTGCATGAAATACCAACAATATCCTTAAGATAAGTTTGTTAAAACCCCCTGAGTTTGTTACAACAAGAGCACATGGGGGTGTAAGGGGTAAAACCTAACTAACTCATCCTTAATCTTCACAAGAATGGAAAGCGGACAATTATTTTGTGATGGATGGAGTACTTTTCCTTCCTGCCTTTTGGGATGTAATTTTCCCAGCTCCTTAACTTTCACTCTACCTGTTTGATGTCTCCATTTCCCTTGTTCCTTGATGAGTTGATTACTAATACTAACTATGGTTCTGGTACTACCTTTTGCCCCTTTCAATTTAGTTCTTTCCTCATGTTGCCCCTTGATTAGTTGTGTAGTTCTTTGAATTTTTTTGTTCCCTTGTCAAACTTATGTTGCTCTCTTTTCAAATTATGTAGGATGTGTTCAACTTGCTTCCAAATCTCAATGTATCCGAGTTAATTAAGGCTTTCGCAGGTAAAAAGAAAAAAGAAACAAAGATTATTGGTCTTGCATTCCATCTTTTTATGTTGTCACTTTGTTGGATTGCTGATCGGTTTCCTCCCCATGCAGTGAAAACAAATGACATGATGTTGGTTATATATCTTTCTTCCCTCATTCGAAGTGTGATTGCTTTGCATAACTTGATCAACAACAAGGTATAATGACTTAAGCTGCTCATACACTTTCTTGTGCGCGCTGTTTAAATAAAAGAATATAGTGCTTTATCTAAACATTTGGACTCTTTGGCAGAACTTTAATTAGCCTCAGCGTCGGTGAATTTAACCCCTCTTTAATTTATTTCTATAAATATTATTAGAAGTAAGAAGGTTTCCATACAAGTGTGTACATTAAGCGCTAAACTTCTTTTTTCCTTCCATTTCCACCCTTGGTATGGATTTTGGTCATATTGCCATGAGTGATTAGTGTCACTGATTTAACTGATCTCTTTCTACAAATATGTTCTAGGTTCTAGAAAGCATCTAGATAGTTTTTGTTTGATGTGCTATGCCAACATCAGATTGAAAATGCATACATGAAATGTTTAGGATGATCAGGGCTGAGAAACAAAAAATGACTCTACCTTGTGATTATCTCATAACAAGTCTATACGGGTACTACATGTCTGCTCTTCAATACTATTTGTTCTCTTGTATGGTGTTCCTGGTCCCTGACCCGGCTATTTTATTTATCCAGTCAATTGAATTATAGATTTGCGTTCAAGATCTCAGTATAGATTCCCCCCAGTTTGAGCTGACAGTGAATCTCGTATTTATTAGTGCAATGGTACATGTGAATTCAGTATGAAAATCACAAGCCATGAATTGACAATGACTTGTTATATTCAGGCTGTATTCTTTGGTGATTGGGCTAATGTTCCTTATTGTTATTACATATGGATCTATATGTAGATTAATTGTTCAAACGTAGCTTAATATTTGTATGCCACGAACTCTAATCTAATGGGAACTTGTATATGGATGGTTGTTTCAGATACTTAACAAAGAACATGAAAAGGCTGAAGACTCAAAGCCAGTATCTGTACCAGCTGCAGCTAGCTAAATTTAGGGGCTTCATCAAACTGCGGGACTGTGCTCCATCCTCTTCTTATTGTCTCGTTTTTTCTTTCATAATTTTGTATTCTCTGGAAAGTTGGGATAATTGGGTGTAGTAGTTGCACATTAAACATGGTTGGTTTTAGCTGGAGATCTCTTATGTGTTGTTACTGCAAAGTTGACTCTCTTTATTTTCTTTTATTACTACTTCCCATACATTGTTCTCGTCTGTCACTCTTTTGAATTTATCAAATCTCTCTCCAATTGCTCCTAGGAAATGAATTTATTTTTAATTTCAAGTATAATCTTTCCCAAATATTAAATAAAGTTAAACATAATTCTTTAGGAATTCACTTGTCCAACTAAAATTGTGTCAGTGTTCTGCAAATTTGTATTTGCAAATTTCTCAAAGTCGCTTGTAAACAAACCGCAATAAATGTTTAGGCCAACTCTATACTCTTAAATTTCTCAAATCTCAGTTGCAGATTCCATCACGTGTGTGGGGCATCAGAATCACACGGTATACACACATAAAAACTACGGACACTACAATTTCCAAACTGTTGCAAGTATCAAATATCTCAGTGTACTGTTGTTTTGTTTTGTTTTGTTTGTTTTTGGTACTTTTGTCATATTACAAGAGTACCATTTTGTTGCCCAAATTAGTAACCAAATGAATTCAATTTTCTCAACCGCATAATAAATTCATCTTCCTCCCTGTACTGAACCAAACCCACATAACACTATAAATTTCACACACTAATATTAAACAAAGAGTTGAAATAGGAGCAGAGACTTTTAATTTTGGCAACAGATTTCACATTTCTGGAATAGTTTACAGAATTCGAAACACTTGAGTACTGGTACCACTTAAAAATAGATATAGATTACAAACTACTAAACACATGTAAATGTCCCAGCTGGACATAGTACTCACACCACACCATCCCCAAACCCAAACCATATCAACACCACCTTCCTAACGGTTAAGATTAAATTAGACCCCACAACACAACACATCACAACCCTCTGTTAATTCATCAATTAACTAACTTGATACGTACTGCATGAACTCCACGTCAGCCTCGATCCCGGCCATTGTCTCCGGGGACAAAACCACCTCCAAATCCACGCTCCCGCCGCCTTCCCTCCCCGGAAAAGCCGATATCTTCCCGTCGAATTTGTTGGCCCTACCGCTCCGCACTGCCATTGGCCGCCCCCACCCGAAATCGTTGTCGTACATTGGGAATCTCGGCGAGCTTCCCATGGTCAGCATCGCGCCGTCGAAATTCCCCAGCGGGAAGCACCGCGGGTTGCTCTCCCAGTCTCCGACGAACTTGCGCACCGTTTTGCCGTCGTGAGCCAAAACGCTCTCGTTTAGCTTCTCGGCGCACCACCGCAGGTCGTGGCTTAGAACCTCGCCGGCCGGCGCGTAGGTCGGAATGCTCTGAATCGCGTTCCCGAAGTAGAACGCGTCCAGCTTCGGCTCCAGCCTGTGGCGGCAGTTCACCGCCATTCGAAACGTTGTCGTTTTGTCGGCCGGCAGCTTCCTGGCGCGTGTCACCGCGCGCCACAGAAGCGCGCAGAGCGACTGGAACGACGAGATTTCCGCGGTTTGGCGGTTCGCGTCCGTTTCGGTCGGTTTCGCAATGGCGGTTTTGAACCAGTTCTCCAGAATCGCCGCCACCTTGCCGTTACTGTTCAAATACACGTCGTTGCTCTGTTTCCCCAAAAGCTCGACGGCGTCAATTTCTCCGTTACCGTTACATTTTCTGTTATTGGTTCTGTCTTTCAATTTCAGAATCTGTTCTCTGCTGAAGCTGAAAATTCTCTCGCTCAGAGGATCGGCCTCGTTGAAGCTCACCTTCGGGCCGCCGGCGGGAACTTGCAGCACCGCCGGCGAGATCAGCACCGAGTTCCGGCTGAAATCTGGTACTCTCGAAACCTTCCTCGCTCCAATTCTACACATTTCCGCGAATGTGTTGAAAAAGTTCCACAACGAAGTCCCGTCAACCACGGCGTGATTCACGGAACAGCCGATAAACACGCCATCCGCGAGCTCGGTGACCTGGACGGTCATGATCGGCTTCGAATGGCCGCTGTAGCTCACCGTCCGGTCCATGGCGAAGAATCCTTTGACGGAGTCCGGGACGTGAACCGGCGACAGAATGTCGCGGATGCGGAGGTCGCCGGCATTGGCGTGGACGAAGCCGGCGCCGGCGTCGTTGCAGGCGATGTAGACGTACCCTTCGCCGTCGGTGTAGAGGCGGCCGGCGAGGGGAGGGAAGTAGGAGAGGGTCTGAGAGAGGCCGCTCTTGAGGGCGGCGACGAGTGAACTCGCCGGGAGGTTGGGTTTTGTGAAGAGACAGCCCTTCTGAATGTAGTGGCAGGAGAGCATAGGGAGGTCGGAGACGGAGAGCTTGAGGTCTCCGACGGTGGATTTCTGGTCGGGATAGACGATTGTGTCGGAGACCAGAACCGGAGACGGAGAAAAAGCGGCGGAGGAAGGCATTTTTTCCGGCGGCGGTGGCGGTTTGGTCTCCGGTTCGGTTTGGAGAGTGAATTGTGAGTGAGGAGTGAATGGAAATTGGGAGAGTTGAGATATTTATAGGGAAAAGATGGGACTGAGGATTGGGTTCATGCACTTGCCGAGGTGGCGTGTTGATGTGGTTGCTCCATTATTTTATTAAAACTATTTATTTTAGTGATTAATATATTTGTCATGTTTGTCTCTGATTTTTTTTATATATTTATTTATTTATTTATTTTCAGCTGTTTTTGGATGCGATGTATCATGTCTATGTCTAATTGTCTATGTTACTGGATTTGTGTGTGTATGTTCACTTATTTCACCCCAAGAAAATCAAAATTATTCTCTACAAATTGAATGTGAAATTTACTATTTGCATAAGGTTTTTGCTTAAGAGTGTTATAATACCTTTGAATATTATTTCATTTTACCCTTAACATAATTGAGCGGAAAAAACTTACGTCGACTTAAAAGTTAGAATCTGCACGAGCAAAAAGAGAGCATTTGTAAGAATTGATGTTACAATGTCTTTTTAATAATTGAAAGATACAATTCTTATTTTGGTACATGAACTTATACCAAACATATAAATAGGTGCATGAACTTTCAATGTATAAATACATGCATAAACTTTTAGTTTTGAACGATTAAATTTGTTTATTAACGGGTTAAATTCTTTTGTGTACTATGTTGACATGACAATATATACATTTGTGATTTGATATGTCCAGATTTTAAGATGAATGTGTTTTAAAATTTAAAAATCTTGACTTTAACATATACACATAATAGTATTGTCTCATCATGTATATCAAGATTCATTACACCATTTTTAATAATCATTTCACTTCATTTCCATTTTGGGATTTTGATTCATGCATGTACTATCATACTTTACATGTATAGCTGATGTCATGCACTTATTAGGTAAGTAATTGTCACTTTTTTATATTTGACCCATGTAAAAGAAATGAATTTTTTCATTCATCACTCAACGGCGTTCAGTCTAGCTTTAATCTTATACATCATACATGTAAAGTACATGAGAGAATCATTTCCCTTTTCTAAATATTTACTCCGTCTCAAAATAAGTGTTGTTTTATATTTTCGAGAAGTTAGTGATGCAGGATTTATGATAAATTAAGAACATCCCTTAAGTTCGGTACAATACATGTGTATGAGAATAGAAAAGTAAATATACAATTTTAAAATATTCTTTTTCAAAATAAAAAAGCAAGACATTCGTTTCAAAACAGATTAAGTATGAATCAAATCTTTGCTACTATTAATTTTTCTTTACTTTTCGTTGTCACTATTTTCAATATTCAAGATGATATGAATTTATTATCATGTCAGCCTAACAGAAAATGAAATGATGTATTAAAACAACCAAATTTTATAAGAGGAACCAATTCGTTCATATTATTAAAGGGAGAGAGAAAAATAGATAATATAGTCCTAAACTTGTTTCTGTTTTTGCTTTCCATAAGTAATTGCTTGTTGACCCTTTATTATCAAAATAAAACCTCATAATAAAGCTTCTAATTTATTTCTTTTGTTTCTTCTTCTGTTGATATAAATGCAAATTGAGGAGTGAGAAATCACTTTTAATATATTGGACCACTTTATTGTTCACCATCCAATTGTTCCAAAAAATATGCAAAATTATGCTCATCTACTCATTGTGTTACATTTTAGTGTTATACATAACATGCACCACAATATACATTTTACACTAACACTTATTTGTTTGAAAAACTTTCTAAAAAAGATGCAAGAGTCATACAATTTATAGAAATTAAAGACTCAATTAATCAAGCAAGCAAGTCATTCAAGAAATTAAATTCACACCATATGGGTAAATTTTTTGGTGAGATTTCATTTTCTAATTGGTTATTTGGGCTTCAATCAACAATCTTGAGATAATGGATATGTTTTTTCTTTCTAATTATAGTAATTAATAATTATATGTTGTCTATCACTACAAAAAATTTCATTTTTTGCGACAACTAATTCAGTCGCTCAAACTTCTATCTCGACGCGGAAAGTTAATAATTGATTGTAACCAAATATCATGTTAGGAAAGTCTTATGTGCACGATTGGAGCTGGTTTATCACGAAAAGCATAGGTTTGTGCGACAGGAAATCGGTCGCCAAAAGCATAAAAGTCTAAAATTTATCCATTATTGAGCTTTTATCAATTTTAGCCTAATGGTCATTGTTTCTAACCCAACTCATGGTCATGGCGACTGCTTATTTTTGGTTGACACAAAAAATAAGAATTTTTGTAGTGTTTAAAAAAAAAAACATGAAAGAGAAATTTCTACTCGAATCAAAATGATACAACAAAACTAAAATTATCTTGCCTTTATTTATGCAATTATATATAGTTTTAAACCCTCAAGTTGCTTACAAGATAATGGTTAATTCAATGAATTCATCAACTTGATTGCAATTATATTATATGGCTTACTATATATAGTTAACATGCCTCATTCCCTAGCTCTGCCCAACTCAGCAAGTAGCATGAATACAACAAAATAAACACTAACTAGTCAATATTGGTGCAAATAATTTATTCAGTTAATTATCTTGTTAATTTTATATTATGTTATGACAAATAAAAATTAATGAATGTATTCTAAATACAAGTTATCAGTGAAAAGTCAAGAAAGAAGGGTGCCCATACCCCAAATTGACGATATAAAATAACATAAATAGGAAGAAAACAAAACACAAGTAGCTAATCATATGTGTGTATAATAGTTAATTACTATTTAGCACACATAACACAATTATGTATTTAGCTTAACTAGGATTAGTAGCAAAATTTTTGTTTTGGTATGTAGCATTTGTCTGTATCTAAAAAAACTATATTTTAAAGAGTGCAATGAGCCTAATTCAAATAAAAATTAGTTTAGCTTAAACTACCAATAGTATAGTGACAATACATTACAAATATGAATATAGTAGATTGCTCCTTTCTAAATAAATTATAAAGGTAGATATGAGTACCATTTTAACGTGGAGTCATGTTATTATATTGATTTTCCTTATAGTCTATTAACATATAAAAAAAATTTGATTCATATTTGTTTTTCTTTATTTTAAATGTATCCATAGACTATATGCACACTAGAGATATCTATCATATCATAACATGACAAACGACATGAACACGAAATAAAATTAGCGTACGTGAACTCACACATTTTGTAACACATGTTAATGTTGGAGAACCTAACTAACATGTTTAGTAATCGCGTCGTGTCGTCTTAGGCTTCCAGAACACTCACACGTATTGTAACATGTATGAGACACCTAACATGCACACTTAATAGTATAGTTGTTAATAACATGTCAGGTCGTGTCATGTCATATGATAGTAACTAATCAAATGTGTTGATCATATCGTGCAGAATGTGTTGAATCGTATTTAAGTTCAACCGTTCAACACGATTATTAAAAGTATTATATTCATGCTCTATCATACAAGTATATAACACACAATAAACCTTCAGCGTGCCTTGAGCATGATACACACGATTCAGTTACCATCTCCTAACAAATAAAACTATCAACGCTCACAAATTTATAAAAGTTGATACAATTGAATTTCTACAGGTTCATTATTCAACTTGATTGGGAATCAATAACAATTTGTTGAATTTATATGTCCAAGAAAATCAAAGGAGTACGAACTAAGATTTTGGAGTTAATTAATTAACAATTTGCAGAGATTTTGGTTGAGCACAGCGAGCCATGAAATCGTTACGAGAATCCAAAAATCCATGAAAATAAAATCAGGATGAGATCGTGAAAATCCAATTCCCATGCAAAAACAAATGATTGATTTTGAAAATCATTAGAGCGCCGACTATTTACGTTACTGTATGTGTGCTGTCTGTGCCCAAATCCCCAAAAAAGTCGGTCTCAAAATAGAATCTTAGTAGTAACTGTTGAGCTAATTCTGAACTGTCTCTTATAGTCCACCTTAATTAAACTATAGTCTATTTCTATTTGGCACGAACATATTGTTTTTATATTAATCTTATGTTTCATTCAGATTTAAAAGTCGGTTAAATACGTTGGAAGATTCTTTAAACCGCCATTTCTGATTTGTCGGCGTGTGACAGTATTTTATTATTTGGCACACATTGGATTAAATTGTAATTAATTATATTTGGGAGTGTCTAAGTACTAGGACTCAAGGCGCTTTGTCATCTGCCACGTGTATGACAGTTCAAGACCAGCCGTAAGTTTCTGAGTGGCTCTTAAAAAATTAACGTTAATTAATTTATTAATTAATAAATAACCTTCCAAGTAAGTACTGCGAACGATCTTGCTTGCTGTGAATCTCGACACTGCGCCACGTGTTTGACAGTTCAAAACTAATGATAATATTACTATATACTTGTGCCTCTAACATTTGACTGTCAATGTAACATTTGTTTTTAAATTAGCATTAATCTGTTTTTCTTTTGGCTGTATATTTATTTTAGCCCATTACTATTTATTTATTTATTTATTATGAATTATAATTAAATATATGAGGGTCTTTGTTGGTTCATGCATTATCAACTTGAACTTCCTTTAAAAATAAAAATAAAAAATCTTGAACTTGAGATCAACATTTGAATCACTTTTGATTGTTTACAATTTTTTTTATTCGTATCAAAATAAGTGTTCTTATTCATTTGGAAGCAAATAAATGAGAAGCTAGTTGTGAAATATATTTACTTTTTTATCATCATGATTGTCTGTTAAAAAATAATAATTAACTTGTTACAAATGTATTATTGACAACTCATGCACAACTAATTTACTTAAAAAATAGATATTTATTTTAAGACAAAAGTTCTGAAAAACATATATGACATTTATATTGAAACGGATGAAATGTTAAAAAAATGAGATTAGTATATGACAAGGGCGAGCTTGCAATATAATATTTTTAGATAAATAAACAAATACATAGAATTGAATTGTGTGAGTTGAAGTGACATTTAATTTTACTTAATTGTATTGCTTGTATGAACGATTTTTTAGTATATTATTATATTAATATGACTTTTTAATCTTATGGGCATAAAATTTTGCATTATTCTGTACAAAAGTTTTGCTCACATGATAATTAGAGGCACAACTTTACATGAGAAATTGTTCTCCTGTGTAGTTTGTTGGGTGATCATTTTCAGCAGGCCAATCACTAATCATTATGTTTGGCTTGGCTTATTTAGGAATTTTATCATTTATAAAAAAATGTCTATCACTTAAAAACTATTTTTAAGAATAGTTATTTAAAAAAAATTAATTTATATGGCATATTATTAGGAATCTGATATATCAATGTTGCCTATTGTTTTAGGCTAATATTAATTTGCATCTTAACTATATCAAACCCCACAAGTCAACTATCTAAGCCCATGGTTGGTACATGAGGCCAACACAGTATTTTTATAAATTTAGATTTGTGCCTAACTAATGAAGAACCAGAATAATGATTGCATGAGAATCAAAATATGGTCAAATTCCCCATCAAAGTGCAACCACTATTTTAAATATAAAATATTATGCTACCCATTAACTAACCATAATGTGAAATAAGCTATAAAAACACTAAAATGTGAAATATTAATTTCTTTTTATTGTGTTTGCTCTATTTTTAATGACAATCTAGTATAGATATTATATTTAAGACAAAAACAATATACATTACTTCTAAACTCGATCATGTAATTATAGTTCTTTTGCGGTTCTTCTTAGATCCAATGACAATTAATTAGGTGTGGTAAAACTTAAATGTAGATATCGTACTGATCGCAATTCCATTGTAAATACGTCATAATATAGACTCAAAATTTTGTAGTCTAATAATCACTGTACTATATACTCCGCGAGTGCATTTAATTATATATTAAGATAAATTAAGTGAAAGTTTGATATTGTAACATATTTACTCTTATAACCTCATGATAAATTGTGTAACAAATTTAAGGATACAATAACTAATTTATTATAATAATACTATTGACAATTTACTTATAACTGACTTTCAAAACAAATACTCATATTTGAACGAAAGCAGTACCATTTTCATGTTTATTTTAAACTTATTAACACCAACAATACGTATGTACATAATAT
>JAYMTF010001394.1:0-23686 GCA_036897485.1 Pelargonium nanum | reverse complement strand
GGCGACTTCCAGATATGGCATGATGTGTCCGTACGCCAGCCATGGAAGCATTGCAATGTGGAGCTTTTTGTGTGCGTCCATGGTGTTTTTGTGAACAAGCTGTGAGTGTTGTGTGTATCTTTATTTGATTGGTTTTGCTGATTTATACACTGTAATTAGGCTCACATTTTTTGCGTTTAAGCTATCTTGCGTGGGGAAAAATGCATGGGTTGTTAAGTTTTTTGGGCACAAAATGTATGTGCCTTGATTCAATTGTTGTTTCATAGTATTATTCTGTCACCAAATCTAGTGTTTGATTTTGGAATGCTTGCTCCATTTTTTTTAGAGTAATAAAATACTTTATTAATTCAAAGCATCCATCCAAAGTACATCAGATAAATCAATGGAATCTTGAATATCAATCCAACCTACCGACTTTGATATAAACACGGACGACTTATTTATTGCAGATCGGCGAACAAACTCGAACTTAATACTAGTAAACTGAGAAGATACTGACAAAATGTCATCAGTAATAAGACCTATGACACTGAAATCATCCACTCTGATCTTAATAGCCTGAATAATCAAACTTGCATCTGCTTCAACAATGATATTGTCCAGTCTCTCACAGCGATCCAAGATAGACCTTCCCGAATTGTCATAGCCTCAACAATGCCAAGATCTAGAGCTCCTACCCACCCCACTCGACCACCACCCCATCTCTTTCCAGACAAATCGCGAACAATCCAACCGCCTTCGGATCGATCAGCATCCGCAAACACAGCACCATCAGTATTGGTTTTCAACATTCCATTATAATTAATAATTATGCAAAACTCAACGTTGTATTGCCCACAAAGACATAGCTACCAAATTAATTTGACTACATTTTTAATTTAGCAAAATATTATTATTGCAACAGTTATAATTATAGTAGATGACAGTAATAGTAAGTATTGTATAAATTAACTGGACTTGGACTTGGACTTTTGTCCCAATAGATTGGACTTGGAGTCTTGGACAATGGACAAGTTAATGGAGCAAATAAAATTTAGAGATGGCCCAGCTCCATTACAATATACTCAAAACAAACAAACAGAGCCCTAATTTCAACATATTCAACACTGATCTCAAATTGCAGCTGCAGCAATTTAACAAATCAACCAAAAACAGTAACTTTAGGAACAAAACCAGAGCTCTCAAATTGAAGCACTGACAAATGGGGAATCCGAAGCAGAAATGGACGGCCGAGGAAGAGGAAGCTCTCCGGGCCGGAGTGGCCAAGCACGGTACCGGAAAATGGAAAAACATCCAGAGAGACCCCGAGTTCAATCACCTCCTGTTCTCTCGCTCCAACATCGATCTCAAGGTTAATCCCTTTTCCATCTCCTCTATCGTCTCTTCGATTACGCATATGTATGTATTTGTACATTCACAGACCAGCTCATTTGGCGGTAATGAAGCTTCTTAACCGTTACTAGATTTCGTGACTCGTAATCGGCTCGTTTGTGTGATAATTTGAACTATTGGTGTGTTTTGAGCTTGAAAAGTTTTGGTTTTGTTGAGAATTTGGGGAAATTGAATGCATGAGATTGTCCTGAATTTGACAAGATGTGTTAATTATTAACTTATTAATACAAGAAAGTACTTAATGTTACTACTGTAGTTTGGTTGAAACTGAATGCATGGGTTTGTCTGAGTAATTGATGTTGGCGACTTGGCGTATTGAACTATGAGATAATGGGGAGCTTTAGAAAGAAAGCAGTAAAATTTCTAAAACACTGTTTTCTCGAACTCGGCTGAGTTGTCTACAAAGCTGGACATGGGAACTTACATTGTGTATCATTTCACCCATTTTGATGGTGATATGCAGAAAAACTGTGTCCTGCACCTTCAATAGTAAAATGGGAATCTTTGTGACCATCAGGAGGCCATATATTGTAATGTCAGTGAGGGAAGAATCAATCATCATTTATATGTTGCTGGTTTCAGCTTTGTCCGTCCATTTCAAATCAGTCATAAGAGTTGGTTCTCAAACATAAGCTTCTTGTAGAGGTGGCAGTGGCGCACCCTCAAGATTCAGTGCCCACTATACTTAAATCATGCATCTTGTGATTGACATTACAACTTAATTCCATTTTTTCACATGCTTAGTTCTTTTCCCTGATCAAGGTGTTATTGTTTCCTTCTACCTCATCCAAGATTTTCATTGTGATATAACTCTGTTGATCCTGCCCTGCTTATATTTCCAATCCTACTGCTTTGAGGACTTCGTTACGTTATACTTCACAAGATGTTTTTCCTGTCAGTTTGTGGAAATGTTAGTGTGTAGCTTTATGTGATTGATTTAATTACCCCTTCCAAGGGTCAAGTTAATGTTAGGTTGAATTCCATATGATTTGACAATATAATTACTACCCTCTTGGTGATACTGTAGGACAAATGGCGGAATATGAGTGTTAGTAACAACCCAGGGGGAGGCCCTAGGGACAAATCACGAACACCAAAACCAAAAGGAAACTCAGAAGCTCCAGCTACCCCATTGTCCAACCCACAGGCTTCTGCCTCTGCCTCCGCTGTTACTGTTACTCATGATTCATCTGCAGATATAGTCATGGAGGATTCTTCGAGAAGCTTAGTGGATGGGAAAATTGCACCAAGGTTTCACACTATATCTTTTGTCATTAAGATTTTACTTTTTTCTCTTATCAAAAAGTATTCTTATATGTTAGTACTTTGTCAAGTTCATTAAACTGCATTCGGGTTGTCATCATAATTTTCTGAGTGGAATTACAGTGAAATTGCATTCATTTGGCAGTATGAAGATGCCTTATTAGAATATGTGCACTATTGGCAGAGAATTCTGACGGGGGATTTAATTACAAAGATGAAGTAGGGAATGCAGAAAAGTACTTTCAAGAAGCAGCTTCTCTAATCCTTTTCTAATTTGCAAGTAGACAATGGCAGGGCCATTTGGTTATCAAAATTGAATATCATAGGTAGTCACTAGTAATAGGGAATAGGATGAGTAGATAAAATATTTGTCATTCTGCCTTCATAATGCTTTTTTATTATAATGTTTTTGAAGTTTATTGTTGCCTACAGATAGATGCTTAGATAACAATGATTGAATGCTCTATGTGTTGATGTTTTGATTTTATCACTGTTTTCATGTTAATGATTTGGCAGTAGTCATCTATTTTCTGTTTAATTTACGCTAGACTATTTAATATCCTCTTTTTTTTCTTCTTTCTTGCACCTATGCTGTCTCCTTCAGGTGATTAGAATGCATTAGTTTATGTATAGATGGATAAAAGAAAAGAACAGCTAAATGAAGAGCTGTGAATTAGGATTAATTGGGGATTGGGAAGAAAATTAAATGGAAAGTAATGTAAACATTCAAATCAATAATAAGATTTGCTTTTGATTGTTGAACTAACGGACCAAATAAGTTGATTCTAGAGCTTAATTTGAGAACTGTGACTGAAAATGGCTAGTTTATTTTATTTTATTTTATTTTTGTTTTGAATGTGTATGCAAGTCTATGCCTACTGTTCCCAGTTATGTGGTACACTTGATTGTTCAATTTTACTTCCCAATACAATAGCTCCAGAAACCCATTACTTTTTACTGGTCTGTTTTATACTTTTATTCCTTCTGTTGTTTGATTTCACGTCTACATATACGGTATACCAGGTACAATGGAATGATTTTTGAAGCACTTTCAACCTTGAAAGATCCAAATGGATTGGATACTTCTACAATTGTTAACTTCGTCGAGGTGCGATGGAATTCTCTATCTTGTTATTTGTTCTCTCCGTTTGGACTTCAACTATTCATGTTTTGAATTGAGTTATGAAAATGTCCTTGTTCTGTTTAATACTACATCACTTATGACATATATCAGTTCATATAGGGTACTGCTATTTCTCTCGAATTCCTATCTTGTTTGAGATGGTATCTATTGGTTAACTTTGAGGATCAAACTCAAAAATTGATGTGTTATGGTAAATGCATGTCAAGTACTTCTCCTTAGATATTACGATTAACAGAAAATTTTGCTTTCAAAAACCTTTCCTTTGTTGTTTAGGGGAACTATATATAGAATCTTAAATTATGTTAAGTACTAAAAACTACTTATTTCTACTACTTTACTTTCGCTTGCTGACTTCAATGTAGTTTGCTTTTTAAGACCATACAGGAAACTAGGGGATGTTTGGCAATCATTTCAGATCAGAACTGAACTGGTTTTCTTGCACTAATTTACCATACCAGCGTTATTATGTTGCAGAAGAAAAAAAAAAAGATGATTTGGGGGACCTTTTTTTAGCCCCATTACCATACCACCCCTTATATTGTGGGATTTAGTTTGTTTTACTAGTTTCAAATTATATAACCATGACTTAAACGCTTATTCTTGTATCTTTCGCAATTTGTCTGCCATTCTCCTCGGAAAATATTTCATTTTTCCTCTCTGATATATGCAGCAAAGGCATGAAGGGCCAGTTCCACAAAATTTTAGGAGGATGCTAACTTCAAGATTGAGAAGGCTGGTTCAACAGGAAAAACTAGAGAAGGTGAATCTTCTACTGCTTTCCAATAAATGTCACTGGTAGATGCTCTTGATTGACCCAATGCGATCCAGTTTGATCAGCATGTTAAATATATATATATATATGTATGTATAGAAATTAAATAGTAATTTCTAAAAAAAAATTATTATTATAATAAATACGATTAAAACTGAGCTGAATTTAGCTCCTAATCAACCGTATTGTCTGGTTCAGTTGAGGTCAGGCTTAGACTTTGTAACCGAGAAGTAAAATTTCATGATGAGGCTAGTAACTTATTAAAGCCTCTAGTTTACACTCTATTTAGGTGGTAAAATCTTGGATGCCCTTGACTTATTTATCCAACTTCTCACAATTTCCTGCTTCAAAGACCATATGACTTACCTGTGATCTAGCACTTGGATGAATGGAGGTAGGCGCTTAAAACTGCATAAAATTAAAGCCACAATTCATTCCTTCTTTATCTCCCTAGTTGCTAGTTGTTTTTTTTATCAGCTCCCTAGTTGCTAGTTGTTGACTTAAATATTTTGTCACCCTGAGCACTTTGTTTATACTGCTCATTTACTGTGAAACAGAGTAGATAACGTCTACATTGTTCCACTTTCAGGTTCACATGCTTGTTTTAACCTGTGTTTTCATCTTGGTTTTGTGAATATAATGAAAAACAAGTCCTGGTAAATACTAATGAAACATGTAATTCTATTCACCGTATTCAGTTAGCGGTGGTGAGGAAAGCTATTGTTTTACTTTCTTCTCAATGTCATTTTCAATATTCTAGGTGGACAACCATGTCATACTCTTGTATAGAATAATTGCTCAATTAAGTTGTCTATCTTCAACATACATGTATTGATAATTGCTTAGTTTATCTACTTGGACAAACTTGTTGAAACTTAAAATTAGTGTTAACTAGAGCAAATTATGATATTTTAAAAAATCAGGTACAAAATGGATTCTACCGGATAAAAAAAGAAGAGCCTTTCTCTGGTACCAAAACACCTCTCCCAAAACAGAAAGATATTCGACCTAAGCAAGTTTCAGTTGCTACTACTCCTCAATACTCTAGTGAAACTGAAGAAGATGCAGCAATTGCTGCCGCTTACAAGATTGCCGAGGCAGAAAACAAAGCGCACGTGGCAGCTGAAGCAGTCAAGGAAGCGGAGAGGGTTTCAAAGATGGCTGAAGATACAGATTCACTGCTGCAGTTGGCTACAGAAATTTTTGACAGATGTAATTGTGAAAATCTATATTCGTGTTATGTTTTGACTTTACTTTTTCCTGGATTATTGACGCTGAAAACATTCTTCTTTACCTTGACAGGTTCACGTGGTGAGATTGTGCTCATGGCATAACTTACAGGTCTCGCTCTTTCTTTGGTTTTATGATGTGGACACAACCTATAAGAGAACTTGTAGATATAGCTCACTCTACCCAGATTTTGTCCAGTTGTGATTAGAATAGACCAACCTTAGCTGTTTTATGTTAATAATTGGTTTATATTACCTGTTAAATGGATGTTGTATGGGATAAAGGCAACACAAATGTCTTTCTTATAATGTTTTACATGTAAGCGTTACAAGTTTGGGATATTATGATATTTTTAAACATAGTGATGATAGAGTCCGATTTCTCGAAGATAGATTCTAGTGCTGGATTGGTTCTGAAATGCTCTCAAAATAAGCAGACTTTTTAACTCTGCACAACAGCATCATTACACTTATTTTTCTTGTCACTTGATCATTGGTATTCTGTTTTTTCTCACAGTTGCGACTTGAGGTAGTGTAAATAAATATATTTCAGTTGTATTGATGATTAGTTTGGGCGTGAAGCTTAATAAGTATGTATAACATAGAAGAACATCTTCTATGGCAAGTTGAAAACTTTGGCATTAAGGGTTTGAGGTTTTAAAAATGAATGAAATTCAATATATTTTGCCACAAACTTTGCTATTAAAATCCTTAATCCTTGAATAGGCAATCAATCCATTATGACTTTACACATTTTAATTATTATGGTTCTAAAGTTAAAGCTTGAAATGATACAATTTCGAGTCAAGAGAAATGTTGTACTTTCTAGAACGATGTATTTCAAAGTAAGAGTTGTCATTTAAAATCTGTAAACGTGTTTTAAATCTTAATAAATTTGAGTCAATTTCAAATTTGTTGTGCATTAAACATTAAATTACTGAAGCAACCTCCAAATCAACAAACATTAACCACTTAAAATGGAAGCATTTTGAGGCTATGTGAGGTTTCTTCAGTTTATACAGAGCTAATTTTATCAAGCCATGGGAATTTCTATCTTGCATCTTTTTCCCACAACTCTCACTTCCTTGATACAAGGAGAAACAGTAAGCATAGAACTATAAGCAAATTGAGTCCTGATTGATATTCAAAAAATACAATTTAAGAAGCAAACAAAAGATGCTATCTTGACAAAACAGTTTCTAGGCATTAATTTGGGAAACAAATAGAGAGAAATATGCAAGAAAACAAACATTTTGAATGTTCCAAACCAAAAGAAGATAACTTAATGGAAAACATTAAGCATGTCAACTGAATTGCATTGTCATCAATGTTTTAGAGTGCCTTTGCAATGGGCTTCAGAGGCACTGCAGAATCTCATCCTAAGAGGTAGCTGCAGAAGAATACTGTCGAAACCAAGTCACAGAAAAACCAGAAATATAGTATGCCCGTTCACCCACCCTGCAGAACTGATAGGCACAAGTGCAACTACAAAAGGACAAGCCCTAGCTCTGATGATTTCAAGGCACTACGGACCCGATAATTATAAAGATAGTAATGAAGTTGCCCATCACCTGGTCCAAATTTGAGTTCTTTCAGGAAGGACTCGTTTTCCATGACATCCAGTGCATTGAAAACATCGAAGTCCTTTTGTTTCGCAACAATTAGTGCATCATTCATCAGCTGAAGCAACGGGGTTTTGGTGGCAACATTGTAAAACGAATACGCAGCTTTCAAAATCGAGTAATTCGGATTACCAAGAATAGATGAAGGTAAAGTGTAGAAGCTGCAGAAATCTGTGATCTCATGAGTTTCTGGGCTCTCAACCAAGTAACTATCAACTACATCCAAAGTTGGAAGAAGCCAATGTTCCACGTCGTCCTCATCAAAATCAGGTGCAACAATAAATTGGCTCAAGTAGCTTCTAAGCAATCGGGTAACAGCAGGAACGTCATGAAGTTGCATTTTCCTGAAACCAGGGGTGGCGGTTGACTCTGGTAACTTGTAAAGTTTTATTGTTCGACTCATCGTCATCCTTGCTCCAAGCCTTGAGAACCCAACATCAATAAGCTTCTTAGGGTTCAATGATCTATGCCAATACTGACAAGTTGTTATTGGTGTTGGAAGGACCACTCCAGCTGTATAAGCTGCCTGCCATATATTCTCCAAGTGAACCCTCCTAGTAACCTCCTTAATCATGACAGGTGCAAGCCTCTTGGACCTGAGCTTCTTGTGAACGCACAGGAAGTTGATCTCCGCCATTTTCACAACTTCATTGCGTACCCTGATTCTCGCAGGCACTCCAGTAATGAAAGCAACCAGCTTCTTTGAAGATTTGGCACGGACACCAATGTGCCAGCTCCTGTAATAACCCGGAGGACGCAGAGCCCACCTCAAAAACTCCTTGGAGTAGTTGAATCTAAACATATTCTCATCGTCCTCAACATAATTATTCTTCAACAAATTGTAAACCTCATTGCACGTTTCTTCAGAGTCAATGTCACACGTGGTCCATTCATATGCACTGGGGAGATTGTAAGGCTCTTGTTTCACTTCAGACAGAGGTGTCGGAGCCTCAATCGGGCCTTCTGGCAAGCTGGTATCTCCTATTTCATTGAACTGCCCAACAGGTTGGGTCTCCCAAAACTTATGCTTCTTCCCAATTGACATCGAGTCTTGGAACCTCCTCACAATCGTGTCGAGTGAGCCATCATCCTTGGCAACTAAGTTTCCATCAGAATTCTGATCCGGATTCTCTTTAGGAGATCCAGGGGGTGAATTGCTCTCAGCCATTTCAACCACAACCTAATCATTCAACAAACTGATCTCAATCCCTTAACACATAAAGGATCTCCTACTATACATCACAATAATGCACGATACATACATCACAATATAAAACAAAAACATGCAAATCAAAGCAAATCAAAGCAATGAATCGCATAGCTAATTAGTAGCAAAAGTGTGTATATATATGCTAGTTTCAAATTTCAACAAAAAACGCAATGAACTTGAAGAATCATGAGCTAGCAAAAATTCAAAGCGAAGCAATAAAGCTGTGCCGATAGATCTGTGGAGACGATAAAGTAGAGGTTGAGATGTGGAAGACTTACGTGTTCACTGGACGAGCCTGCCTGGAGATGAGAGAGTTCCGAAGAAGAGAACGAATCGGTAATGCTTGCGATTGAAGCAGAAGATAAATTCTAGGGTTTTGAGGACTTTGGAGATGCCGATGGCTTTGGGGAATGCGAACAAAAGATGAGCTTGTTTTTTGCTTATGCTGTGGGTGCTATAACTATGAGCGCTTTCTACTGTAATTTACTAGTTTTTTTTTTTTTCATCTAATGTCATTTAGACCCCTGGAGTCTTAATAATAACAATTCGTTATGTAACTTGTAAACTGTCCGACTTGTACCACTTATAATATTGTATTACTTCATATCAGTCCTCCCTTAGGCCGATGACATATTTCATATAATTTTTCTCTTGAACTTTCGTGTTTCAACCCAATTTAGCTCCTGAATTTTCGTATTTCGACCTAATTTTAGTCTATGAACTTTTATTTGACCTAAAATAGTCCATGAACTTTCAAATATTGACTATATTTGATCCATGAATGTTTGATATAAAGTCCAAGGGCAATAATTATTCGGGTCAATATTTGAAAGTTTATGAACTATTTTTGGGACAAATAAAAGTTCAATGACTAAATTGAATCGAAACACGAAAATTTAGGGACTTTTTGAGTTAAAAAAATTAGGGACTCAATTATATCGAAACATAAAAGTTTATAAATTAAATTAGGTTTTTTATCTTTTCTTGTCATTGCTTATATAATGATAAATGTGAAGCACACAAAATTGGTTATGAGTACTGAAAAAGGTAATGTAACATTTAACGAATACAACTACATAGAATACTCCACTGACAAGGACAATTGCGCATTATTCTTATTTTCTTCTCTTCGTGATAACACAAATTTTATGCTAGTATTTATAAGAAAACATTGATATAGTTGCTCGATTTTATAAATTTCATAAAGTAAGGAGTTAATTGCAAAGTGTCTTCTCATTGGGCCAAGTTTATGTTCCAATTTGGAATTCATAAAAGAGAAAAAAAAACTCGAATTTGCAATTTTTATTTACTACCAAAACGCTGCCGTTTGCAAGTGTCATATCAGAAGTACCTCTATAGTCTATAGAAGTCACTGATTCGCACCAACCAGAGAGAGCCAGAGCCCAGAAGAGGTGAAGCTGAGACCGAGACAAGTAAAGCAACGACCACTACCACAATGTGCGGAGATGCCAGAAGCTGGGACGAAGGTGCATACAGAGAGAGCATATTGAAGGAGCGTGAGGTTCAGACGCGTACCGTCTTCAGAACCGCATGGGCTCCCTCCCTAAACCCTAACCCGGACGTCCTCGTCGTCGCCTCCAGTGACGGCTCCGTCGCCTCCTACTCCGTCTCCTCCTGCATTTCCCAACTTGTGAGTTCTCTTCCATTTTCTTCATCGTTTATGATTCTTAATGACTAAAATTTGAAATCGAGAGGTTAATGCTCTGTAACATCAGGTCAATTCAGGTTCAGTTTCAAATTGCCATGGAAATTAGGTCACTGTTGTGGTATGCGTAGCAATAGGAATGTAGGATCAATTTGTGAAAATGTTGGAAAAGATTTGGAAATCTTGAACCTTGTGAGAGAGGTTGAGGTGTGTTTGAGTGAGGTGTTTACTTTTCTTGCAACTGATGATTAATTTAAATTGCAAAATATTTAAAGTTTCTGAAACGTCAATTTGTTGTTGATTGTGACAAATGGCTAGTTGCCTACCATTTTGCATAAAATCCTTTGGACAGAATGACTATATTTCATTTCCTTGTAATCATTAGTTTGTTAAGTTGACTGCTGGGGTTGATGATATCTTTTGTTTTTATGATCGCAGTCGTTGAGTTATATTGGTTCCAGGACGCAGCAGTAAGTTTGGCATTCACTTTCGTTCTACTGTAGTTTATTTTGTTGTTTGGCTGGACCTGATCTTGCTCTTTCGTGTTATGAAACTTGACTAGATTTTTAGCAGCTGAACCTAATTGCTTCCTTCAAGGGCATGATGGACCTGCATATGACGTCAAATTTTATGGTGATGGTGAAGATGCGTTGCTGTTGAGGTGTAACCTCTCTCTTTCACTATCTCACACATACAGATACACACTTTTTGTACATGCATTTATATCAAAGTGTGCCTTACTGCAATAAGTTGTTTATCTAATATCACAGGAACATATACTTCATTGTCTTAGCAATGCCACTACATTCAGTTTGTGATGTCGTTCATATTGATGACTATTTTTATCTGCAAATGTGATACTTGGTTCCATTTCCACTGTTCCAATTCATGTGTCCAGTAATTTTACAATTCAACAAAAAATGATGGTTTACTTCATCTACTGCTCAGTGCTTTTTCTCAGATAGCTATATACTAATTATTTCTTATTATATTTTGTAGTCACTTTGGTAAGAAGGACGGATGCTCTCTCTCGTTTTGCCATGCTTTTTGTTACATATGTTGTTAGTGTTGGCTTGCTACCCATTATTCTTTTGAATGGTTGATTTCTTGTTTTCCTGGCCTGTTTTCATCTTGATTACTGCATCCCTTTTGAAGTAAAAGAAAGAAAGAAAAAGGTTTAGTAATAGTATTAGTGTTATGTAAAATTCATGCATAGCTTATGGCAATAAAGTTTAGTGATTACGAAATTCCAAAATCTCATATATTTCTCGTTGTATTTCAGCTCTCGTATATCCTGCATTATTGTTTCGTATTGACTATTGAGTATTGCTTGGTACTATCTTAAGTAATTGTTTCACTTCAGCACTAAATGCCTTCCGTTCCCAGACTTCAAATGGGATTAATTGAGGGTTTTTTTGTTGTTGTTGTTGTTGTTGTTGTTCAAGCTAGGCTTTGATTGCTTGAATAGGCTAGTTTGTGAATTCACACTAAAGCTGCTCACAAGGACTGTTTTTGTCTTTGAGCTCTACATTAATTCTGCTCTTATGCGAGTCGCTAGTTTTTATAAACTCAATATGTCAGAAGCATTTGAATGATAGAATGTATTATTCAATACTCAAGTGACATGTTTAATTCCCATGGTTGTTCTAAGTAAAATTAAGGCATTTTGTGGTTACTCGAACATCTGATGGTTATCTTGCAGTTGTGGTGATGATGGTCGGATTCAAGGATGGAGATGGAGGGAATTAATGAACTCTGAAGTGTCTGTTCCTATTCAAGGTATTTGAAATGTGAATGGAGTATATGTTTTTGCTGAATAGCACAATAAGTAAAGCATCCAATTGGCACTACCTATTATTTTTTTTAGAGAATGAGAGACCGCTGTTCTGCATCTTCTGCAATATAATGACTTTGTCAAAGCTTAATGAGGATTGTTTTATAGTATTATTTCTTGTGTTGATCTGGGTATGTAACTTTGGCCTGGACCATTATGTTCGTGTCTCCAATTATCTTCTCCTAATAAACAGTACTTTCTTTTTGGTTTGGAAATTTAAGCATGAGTTCGGTCTTCGTTTAGCGTATTGAGCAACACCAAAGAAGATAGAAGGTCATATTCAATCATTCACTTATAATGAGTCATAAATTCAGTCATTCCAGGAGCCCAATTTTTTTTTTTTTTAAATTACTATATATGTGTGTGTGTCTGTATTACCTCTCTAGGATCTTAACTGTGGAAGTTGTGTCAATACCATATAGACCTTCTCTCTCTCTTTCTCATAAAAGAAGAAAGACTTATGGCTGTATAATTTCATTTTCAGATATAAATCTATTTACTTAAAAATATTGAGAAAATAATTAGAATTCATGAAATAGCAAGAATATATGCAAAAATTGTTTGACACATGATGTTGTGGCCAAGAACACTGAATGAAAGCTTCTTTGAGTCCGTAGTAAATGAATTCAGCACATGATATCTCAATTCTCAAGTACTTAGCAGTACTGCACAACCCATAGGGTTTTCATTTAGCTGTTATGAGTTCCTATCTTTTGAGTCCGTAGTAAATGGTACCTGTGTTACTTGGAACAATCATATGGACAATTTTTCGTTTCATGCTTGATACTTCTTGCTTCAACATCTTTCGTTTGGTGATTTTGGGATTGCTTTGTTTATCAAGATTGAACGTGTTCTATGGATGTCTTCTTGTCTTTTGTGTTATAGGAAGTCATGTAAAGCCTGTGCTTGACTTGGCAAATCCTCAACACAAGTGAGTTATCACAAAACTTAAAATATGTATTTTATGCATTCTCATCTATGTTCTTTTACTTCTCTGGTAATATTCAAACACAAGAAAGTCATGCCATTACCTTACGCTTTCAGATTCATTGTGTAGTTCTAATTCATAAGATATAAGATATGTCAGGTGTGCATTTTACGGCCCTAATTTATGTTTGTAGAAGTTATATTTCCTGTGGCATACTTTGGCCATTTAGTATATACAAAAGAAAACTTGGTTATCACAACCACTTCTACCAAAGATTATCCCTACCAACAAAATTAAGTATAGATTTAAAAATGTGCTAGTATGTGAATAAATGTTAGTGTAAACTACATGTAAACAATAATGATTGGTCCAAAATATGCTATTCAAGTGTTATTTTCTCTGAGGATATACTGGTTCATCACTATTTGCATACTAGGGACTAGGGAGAAGCCAGTTCTGTTTGTAGATAGTATTTATCCGTGTTGTATGTGCACCAAATGTGTTGCTAACTGAATGTTTAATATTATTTTTATAACCAATGACATTATAAGATGGTTATACACAAGTTTAGAAGACCCTCCATACTTTTTTAGAGGGGGGAAGAGAGGCTCTCTTAGAGAGCGTAACATTTAAACCCCCTTTCTCAATTTATGCTGGAAAAATGTACATATTACACGTCTTATATGTCTGCTCTAGTCCACGTAGCATAGTTGCAATCCATCTATTTCTGATTTGAACCATCTCTGTTGAATATCATTTCCCCAAAACATCATATGATGTTTTTGGCTATATATAATACCATGCAAAGTTTGAATAAGTTAACAAGCTAAATAAAGTACACCTGATGTAATATATTGGTCTTATCTTGGGTTAGTAGATTTCCTTATACTGATGTGGCATGTGATTGCGGAAAATGTGTTCACATATAGATGGTCCATAAGCCAAGTCCCATCTCATGATTAATATATTATGTTTTTACAAGCAACTGCATAAACAGAAATGTTGCACTTTGTTGTTTCTGTTTGTAAGAATAACAATGGGTGATCAGCTGCTTCATTATATGTTATGGACCTGTGGTATACATGTACACTCACTCTATTATCGTCAATGTTTTGATTTCTTGCTTTAATTCTGTTTCATAGAGGTCCATGGGGTGCCCTCTCTCCTATCCCTGAAAATAACGCCATTGCTGCTGATGTGAAGGTTTGTCATATTTCCTATTTGCCATATATTTAACATAATGCTGCGTGATTTTAGATTTTCCTTTAAGTAATTGTTTTAAATGACACTATGTTTTATTATCTCTTCTCCTATAGGGTGGTTCCATTTTTGCAGCTGCTGGTGATTCTTGTGCATATAGCTGGGATGTGGTATGTATTAGTTCAAGGTGAATATATCATTTACTTTGCAGTGCTTTCCAACAAAATTATTTTAAACCTAGAGAATATTATTTATTTTTATACTCTTTAGTACCCCTCCGTCCCAAAATAAGTGTCTTGCTTTGTCTTTAGAGAATAGTTAAGGAGAAATTAGTTAAAGTTGTATAATTCCTCTTCTATCCTCATGCACATTTGTTGTAACAAACTTAAGGGATAGCAACTAACTTCTTAAAAAGGAAAGAAGACACGTTATTTGGGGACAAATATGCAAGTGAAACATGACACTTATTTTTGGACGGAGGGAGTATGTCATTTTTTTCGTTAAGTTTCATCTTGCAACATTTGTGAAATTATTCCCTTATAGACAAATTTAGGATGTCCATTCTTTCCCTAGTTGCACTGATGCTGACATTGTATATGTTCGAGCTTTTTCAGGAGACTTGTAAAATCAAAATGATTTTTAAGGGGCACACAGACTACTTGCATTGTATAGTTGCTCGTAACTCTACCAATCAGGTCAAACATTCTCTCTTTTCGTGACGTTGATCATTCTCTCTTTGCTGGTAAATTTTGTATTGAATTTCGTCAACTGCACTTGAGTTTTTTTTGGTTAGTTGGTAGGTTTCATACCTAAATTTATTAGAGTGTTGCATAGCAAAACCAAACCTATAATAGGAGATCTCCAGAGGACTGCAGAAAAGGAAAATTGCTAGACAAGTAGATCTGATGGTTCTTTAAGTAGAACTCAACTCTTGGAACATAGCAAGACTTTCATGGAACTAATTGCTTTATTTTATATAAATTTAATAATTAAGCTGCTCGATCAACTACTACATTTATGGGGAACATTATGATATCTAGTAAAGGGTGGAAAATATTTGCGTGAACAAATAATACACAAATAGGACCCGGTGACAGAGCTTCTAAATCTTGAAATTAGATGAATCAGATCCTTTTTTCACTCTTAGAAAGATGTAAATGTAATTATTATATATGTTTGTCTACTAATAATGAATTTTTCTAAACAAATTAAAGGTATCTGTATAGGGGTGTCTTATTCTATCTTTTGTGTTCTGTCTGACTCTGACATGTTACCGCAATCCAGAATATCTAGACAGCATGGTGTACTTTCAGTGAGAATTTGGTGCATGACTTCTCTCAACAACTTTTTTTTCCATCTCTTAATCTCAGATCATAACTGGTTCAGAAGATGGGACTGCACGAGTATGGGGTAAAGCCTTTTTTTGTGTGGCTGTAATAATGTAGTACAGTCCTGTATTTGTTTCACACTTCTGCTTTAAAATGTACAGTTATCTAGTTGCAGGTCATTGTGCTTGGCAGCATCTTTATTGGTTTGTTTTGTAGATTGCAGAAGTGGAAAGTGTGTCCAAGTAATCAATCCTGCAAATGATAAGAAGTTGAAGGGATTCTTCTCGTGCGTTAGTTGCGTTGCTCTTGATGCAAGTGAGAGCTGGCTGGTAAGAGTCTTTTGGTAATTCATTTAATTTCCCCTCCCCCCCTTCTTATTTTGTCCATTTAAGTGTATTAAAAGTATTTTGATTTTGAGATTCACCAAAGATTTTGTATTCACCGATTAAGTGTTTGACATGTGTTGTTGCTATAGTTTGTTCTTAGAAAGTGTTGTGACGTATTTTGCGAATAATTGTTACATGAGTTCATAATGATGTTCATCTTTATTAAATATGGTGGTGAAACTCTTGTTCCAGGATTTCATTAGTATACCATTGTTTTTCTCCTTTTAGCCATATTTCCAACATATTCATGGGATGCCAAATTTGTTTTAGGTTTTGACATAATATACTATAATTATATCCACAGGCTTGCGGCAGTGGTCGAAGTTTATCAATCTGGAACTTTCCTGCCTCTGAGTTCATTTCGAAGATTCCCACACGTGCATCTGTACAGGATGTAATATTTGATGACAACCAGGTAAGTTTGTTTGATTGGGCATTATTTGTTACTTCTGTCTAGTTTGATATTGGTGTTACTTGATGCTTGTTGATTTTGAGACTGCATATAATATTATGATTTCCGATCCTTTACATGCTCACTCCTCTAATCTTTATGTTTTGTATTCAGATTTTAGCAGTTGGTGCTGAGCCCTTTCTCAGTCGTTTCGACATAAATGGAGTGGTTCTTTCACAGATACAGTGTGCTCCTCAGTCGGCCTTTTCCGTCTCCATGCATCCATCTGGGGTATGTTTCAACTTATACTTCATTCTCTTTGCTGCATCAATCGATACTGTTTTGATACTTGCTCTTACTTGGTGGATCCACTGTCAGTAACTTAGTAGCACAATCTTTCCTCATCTTCCTTGTATTTGTGCTTATTAAGTTGTCAAAGCCATTGCTTTTCTCAGATCACCACTGTTGGAGGTTATGGCGGTCTTGTGGATGTTATATCACAGTTTGGAAGCCACTTATGCACATTCCGCTGCAGATGCCTCTAATTGCAAGGAAAAGGTGCGCAACATTCAATCAAAATGTGGTATTTGGATTGTATGGATTGCTGAGAAGATGGATTGAGTTACTGGACCTAGTACAGTAACTATTGAAATTGTGGCCATTACTGCTTGTGGTCAACATGCAAGAATTCAAGCATTCCACCGAGTTGAGACTGAGCATGTTTTGTTTGAATCGACACTATCCAGTATGATATGTTTGAGTCAGTCACACCACGAACATGAATCATAAACTGGTGTCTTGGAAATTCCTTTTATATTTTATGAACAAGTAATGTTTATATTGCTTGTTGATCTCAAAATCTTCTTTCAGTTTCTTGGTAGCCTCACAAGGATGAATTTGGAATTTGGCGTGTCGCGTTAAGAACTTATATGAAGGCTCTGGGAGGCATGTTTGTTGGAACTTGTAAGGATAGGCAGAGTATAAATTCTGCCGTGACAAAATTCAGAAAGATATGAACAAGTTGATAATAAGCCCAACAAATATGCACAAAGAGGTCTATGTGCATATGTGGTTGATGAGTGATATCATCACATGGTCTCTCAGGATTGCGGTAATTGAGGTTTAGTGTTTAACATGTTGAGGGGTTATGTTGAACTCCCAACTTGAACGCATAGGTTGAACACCCAAATTGAACAACAAGGCCGATCATCCAAGTATGACTTCCAGCTTACACGCTCACCTTGATGAGTCTCAAACACGAGTGAAAATGTCATTTTCGGCATGTTCCCAAACTCTTCAGAAACGCACTCCTTAGTTGTGAGCGTGACAGTGTAAATTTTGAGGTTGCATCGGAAATATTCGTCCATGCAGCATCTAGTACATGTAAATACGTGCAACCATAACAAATGTATGTAACTCCATCAATGGCTGTAGCTCACTATTTTCAATACTTTTTGTGCATCGATCAGTTTATGTAACTCTCAAATTTACATATATTTTTGCGCTGTTAAATGTTTAGAATTTGGCCGAAAATTGTTCACAAGTTGATTTTACATGGGAGTCTTAAATGGAGCCACAAGGGTAAATGTGGAAACTCGAAAAAGATCATGCACTAGAAGGCAGAGCAGAAGCGACATAATCCATCCTAGTTGATAGATCCATCGAATCGAAGCTTTTACCCACACACTCACTATCTCTCTCCACTTACTCACTCTGAACTCTCTCGTCTTCGTTCCTCAACTCCACGGCCTAGATCCGAGGAGTTTGGGAAACCCTAATTTTCTCTCAGCCCAAACGAAGCTTTCTGTAATCACTCTTCTTGCACCGATCAACAAATTTCTCTCTATCAACATCATCAGGTAACTATTGTTACGTGCAATGCTAAGCACGATCATGTGAGCTCAACATCTGTTTGTTTGTCTGTTGATTGATTTGGTATTGATTTTCTTATTTTTATCAAGCTGATCAGTGTACATGTTTTTGTTCTCATTTCGGTGCAAGACTGAATTTGGTTCTGCTGTTTGGCTGTCCAGAAAACTGAAAGAAAAATTTGGCATTAGATTTCTTAAGGCTCACTTAATTGTTGTTATTGCCGATGTAACCGAGATCAACTAGTTATTGAGAGAATGGATTTGTTTGCGCACTGTGTCTTTTTCCTTCTCTGTGCAGATCATGCTTGTAGCAAGAATATTTAGGATTTTTAAATTTTGAGGACGCAAGTATGTAGCAAAAGTATTAACAATTTTATGCTTTGCATCTTTTCTTTATGTTATCTAAAACATCTGTATTGTGTTCTAAAGGGAATTTTAATGTTTGAGTGTTGCTTCTAAGTCCCTTCTACATCTTTAAAGTTTAGAATCTAAACTATTCAACCGTGAATCATTTGTCTGCTGAGCGGTTATATTCTTCTCTTATGTTCTTTTTGCCCATCAATTTTTTTCAGGGAGATAGGATTCCTGTTAATCCGAACTTTTGTATTTTAGGTGTCATTACTGAATTACCACATTTGTAGTGATGAATTAATGCACCATTCTTCCCGTAAAGTAGGAATATAACAATCCAGTGTCAGTGGTACAGCCAAACAGCCCGTTTACTTTCAATCTCTAAAAAGAATGTGTAAGGAAATAACAGTAGTATATATTTTAATCAAATCAAAGATAGTTGAATGACATGTTAACTGTCTTCTGCTTTCCAACTCTTCAGTTTTCCTCACCTCTCATACTCTTGCAAGCACATATTTTGGCACTTCGCTTATTTATGTATGTATTTATGTTGGCTAAATTTTATTTGACATTTTTTTTGGATTATTGTTGTTGCAGACATGGCAGGACTGGCACCAGAAGGATCACAATTTGATGCTCGTCATTTTGATTCCAAAATGAATGAGCTGTAAGAATTTCATCTTACTCTTTTTTTTGTTGTTATTAACTGTTATATAATGACTCTACAAGCAAGTATGCATGTGCATTGTTACTTTTTAAGCCTTTTGTTAAGATATTGTAATTGAGTTGAAAAGGTTTCGAATTACATGCAAAACAAATTTGACTTCACTTCATTTAATGAATTGATAACTGCAGACTTTCAGCTGATGGGCAGGATTTCTTTACATCATATGATGATGTTTATGATAGCTTTGATGCTATGGGTTTGCAAGAGAATCTTCTGAGGGGAATATATGCATACGGTAGATCTAATTCTGTTTTTTTCCCCTTCATATATAGTCTATGATGTATGTATCTTGATGTTATATTCCTTGAAAAATTGGTTGTTGAGCTATTTTAAACTTGACCCCTAGCCTTCCATTGTTCTCTCTCTTTTGGAATGTGCGCAATGTGTGCTTGCTTTGCACAGGATTAGTGGGAATCATGGATGGTTGGGGAGCGTGACCCAATCCCAAATTACTGTTTTAATATCTTTGCTGAAAATTTTATATTTCTTTGTCTAGGTTTTGAAAAACCCTCGGCTATTCAGCAAAGGGGAATTGTTCCTTTCTGCAAGGGTCTTGATGTTATCCAACAGGCTCAGTCTGGAACAGGGAAGACAGCAACTTTCTGTTCAGGCATTCTGCAGCAGCTTGATTATAGTTTGGTTGAATGCCAAGCTTTGGTCCTTGCACCTACTCGAGAACTTGCTCAACAGATAGAGAAGGTGATGCGAGCACTTGGAGACTATCTGGGTGTCAAGGTACATGCTTGTGTTGGTGGGACCAGTGTTCGTGAAGATCAACGCATCCTGTCTAGTGGGGTTCATGTTGTTGTTGGTACTCCTGGTCGTGTATTTGACATGCTGCGAAGACAATCACTCCGTGCTGACTACATCAAAATGTTTGTGTTGGATGAAGCCGATGAGATGCTTTCACGAGGTTTCAAGGACCAGGTTTTTTCTTCAACCTCAAATTGTGTTTGCATTGTTCTCAAATCTTCATTTAAATGTGGCATGTATGATCATTTCCGTTAGATGTGATATTCTTGAGCAGTATGATTGTCTGAACAATATGAATTATTTTATTGGTAAAATTTTAAGAACTATACTGTCATTGTTTTCTCAGTGAGGCTGTCTGAAATTTTTTATATGGATCACTGGAAATCCAAGGCTTCATGTGTTTTGATGATAATCTTTTTAACTCCACAAAACTGCTCCGGAGAGAGCCATCATTTTCTACTCTGTTTAGTATCCACTTCTTAATTTATTATTTAAGGTATATGAGTAGAGATCCCATTCACTAGTTATGTTAAAATATAAACGAATATAATCTGTTGTAGTTAAACATAGTAAATTAATTGGTAGTTTGGCAACAGAAAATTGAGCAAGCATATGTGAGGGGTTGTCAGATGGTGACTACTGGTCTTACTCACGGTAAGTGAAAGGTTGTACTGTGGCTTCAAGAAAGTAGTAAGTTGTACACGGATCTTATTTAAATTATGGAAGGTCTAAACGGGTGACAGGTATGAATACTTTGCATTAATATGAATTGATATCATTTGAATGGCAACATCAACCTTTTAGATCTTCTATGATTGCACCTTCTTTTGTTATTATTTCACGCTGAAGATTACAGTTGATTGTTTGATGTCACGGATTTCTATTTCAACGAGATTCTTTTCACATTTCATGTGTTAATTGGTTGTTCGCGCTTTATATGATTGTACTTCACCTGAAGGTATCACTTTATCTTGTTCTAGTTTTTCTAATTTTAATTTTTCTTGCTGCCAGATCTATGATATTTTCCAGCTTCTTCCAAAAGTACAGGTCGGTGTATTCTCTGCAACAATGCCTCCAGAGGCCCTAGAGATCACTAGGAAGTTTATGAACAAGCCCGTGAGAATTCTTGTGAAGCGCGATGAGCTCACCCTGGAGGGTATTAAGCAATTTTATGTTAATGTTGACAAGGAGGAATGGAAACTTGAGACATTATGTGATCTGTACGAAACCTTGGCGATTACCCAAAGTGTTATATTTGTGAACACTAGGCGCAAGGTCGACTGGCTGACTGACAAGATGCGCAGCCGCGACCATACAGTGTCAGCCACTCATGGAGATATGGACCAGAATACAAGAGACATCATCATGCGGGAGTTCCGTTCTGGGTCATCTCGTGTTTTAATTACCACGGATCTTCTAGCTCGCGGTATTGATGTTCAGCAGGTTTCCCTTGTTATAAACTACGATCTCCCTACACAGCCTGAGAACTATCTCCATCGAATTGGTCGAAGTGGACGGTTTGGTAGAAAAGGTGTCGCCATCAATTTTGTAACAAAAGACGACGAGAGGATGCTGTCCGACATCCAGAAATTCTATAATGTGGTAGTTGAGGAGCTCCCATCAAATGTGGCTGATCTCCTCTAAGGTTTTGTCTTCCATCATAATTAGTAGAGAAAAAGGTTCTGTTTTTTTTCAAGTTTTATTTAAAAGTGCTCTGCTCATCTTACCTCTTACAAAGTTTTGTTTAATGTTGTAAGTCAAGATGCCTAAACTGGAATTTAAAATGTTGGAATGTTGAACTATTCAGTCATTTTGGTGCTTGCATCACTGTGATAGAGACCTCACATCTGTTCCTTATGAACCAAGCTTTTGAATTGTATCTCATATTATATATTTGGGTAGTTGTTTTTTTATTTGAGGGTGTATTTGTCCAAGTCAAGATGGTTCATAGATTGGTGGTGTATTTGTCTTCATTTGGTAAAAGACTCAATTTGTTCCCCGAATGTTTTTACCTAATTTGGTCCATCCCGTGTTTCGCATCAATTTGGTCGCTAAACTTTGTTTTGATCCGAAATAGTCCTTGAACTTTCACATATTGAACCAAAATGGTCATTGCCCTTAGAGTTTATATCAAAAGTTTATGACCAAATTGGGTCAATATTTGAAAGTTCAGGGATCAAATTAGGTTAAAACAAGAAAACTCAAACTATTTTTAGTTGAAAAAAGTACGTGGACCAAATTAGGTCAAAACATCAAGATTCGGGGACCAAATTGGATCCGTTACTTCATTTTTTCTGAATTTGAGGTTTGAGTATGTGATAACTACCAAGTCTTGTGACATGAAGTACATGATTGCTGGCATTAAAAGCTCCTGTGATCGATAACTGCATATTTTCCTTTTCCATGAATGCTACATGGACCACACCAGCACCAGTCCTTGCTAGATCGGATCGGTGTCAATAGTCAATTGGTTGCTACTGCTAATGGTAATGGCAAAACAGAAGTGTGTCGATAGTCAATCAGTGTGCTGCTGTTCTTTGCATTGTTTTTGTGCCTTTATTTGGCATCAAAATTAAAGGTATGGTTGGTTTCATTTGATGACCGTGACAGATTCTTCACTCCTATCAATGCCACTTATATTACATATATTCTTTTCATTTTACTAATAAAATTTAAAGTTTTTGCCCTGAATAAATAATTTTTTTCATTCAAAAAAAAAAGATTGTTTATTCGGGATAAAAAATTTAAACCACATGTCTTAACAGTTGTTGGTAATTATGTCGTTTGCTTAGTTATTGATATGAATCCTTTTAATGAAGTAATCATTTACAGATGTGACATCATTTGAACAGATATTTCCTGTTCTTTTGAGTATATTGCCTTCGATAATTTACTGGTCGTCTCAAGTTCATAGATTAAGATTTTACCTAGCGCGTCTTGGATCCCTCCTCCTCTCGGGTGATTAAAAACCAACTCGATAAAAACTCTTTGAGTGAAATGCGGGCACAGCTGCTAAAGATAGTAGGGGTGCATGGGTATCAAATTGTTCAGCTAAAGTGGGTTAGGGTAAGACTAGCCTAGCAAGAAGTTATGTTTAAATAATCTAATATATATATATATTAAAGAGGAGTTCCTATCTAATTGTGTGACATGTGTCACCCTCAATTTCTCAATTGAATATCTAATTGAGTGACATGTGTCACTCAATTATAATTTGAATTATTTAAAATAAATAAATTAAATATCAAAACCAAAACTATTTTAATAGATAATTATACTTTTCAAATTTGATATAGATAATTGAATTTCATTTAAATCAATTTAATTGATAATATAATTTATTTTAAGAAAATCCTAAAAACTTCTAAAGATTATCCATGGATTTACTAATATGATAAAGTTCGAAAAGTTCAAATTAAATATAATATAAAGTAATTTCTATGAAAAAGATTTATAAAAATAAAAAAATACTTAAAATTAAAGACTCAAATTTAAACATAATATTGAAAAACAAATATTAAGTAATATGTCTACTATATATGTATAAACTA
Organism: Pelargonium nanum; assembly: GCA_036897485.1. NCBI lineage: Eukaryota > Viridiplantae > Streptophyta > Magnoliopsida > Geraniales > Geraniaceae > Pelargonium > Pelargonium nanum. The sequence goes on along the minus strand of JAYMTF010001394.1, from coordinate 68 downwards.
ATACATAAACAAAATTTCCGTTATACATAAAATTAATTTTGTTCAATGCTCAATGTATTTCCATTCGA
>JAYMTF010001393.1:0-23695 GCA_036897485.1 Pelargonium nanum | reverse complement strand
TCCCTCCCCCACCTCCCCCCCCGCCCTCTTATCCTCCGCACCCCAGCCATGGCCTCCTCCTCTCTCGCGCTTCCCTCAGTTTCCTTCAGCAAGCTCTCTTCTTCTTCTTCTCCTTCTCGCGACTCCTTCAGGAGCTCCTCGAGCTTCTCCAATGGATTTTGCAGCTTCAATTTCAAGCACGCCTCTCGATCTAGGGTTTTCACGAGCGTCTCTGTGGGATCTCAGGCCACTGCTGTTGACGATGCGTTGTTCTTGGACTATAAGCCCAATGTCGCTTTCCTCTTTCCAGGACAGGTCAGTTCAAGCTTCGATTCGATTGTAGTGTGATAAAATAGTGAAATGTGTGTTGAAGAAGTGAAATTGAGCTCAATTTGAGTGATGTTGTGACTCTGAGAACTGTGATTGAACTGCTAAAATACTTTTGTTTTGCTTTTTATTGAGAATTTACTGTCGAATTGATATGAATGTGGCTGATTGTGTAGTTGATTAGTGGAAATTTATGTTATTGTACTGTAACTGTAGTTGCATAATGTTGGAATTGGCAATGATTGAGGTTGGTAGAAGTGAAATTGATCGTGGTTTGTGATTCTGAGAACTGTGACTAAACTACGAAATACTTTGTTTTTTCAATGAAATTTTGGTGCTGATTTTATAAGAAATATGGCTGATTCTATAGTTGATTAGTGGTTTTTTTTTTACTTGTACCGTGTCTTTCTGATTTCACTATAATTGTAGCTGCATAACGGTTGAATGGGCAATACTTGTTGTGGTATTTGTGTTAATTGATTTGAACTTCTGAAAACCGTTCTTTGTGATCAATCGAACAAAAACATGCTACTTGAGTTTAATCTCATGTTGTTCACTTATATCTATTTGAACTTTTTATGTCCTCTCCGAAGTTTCATATTACCATTACTGAGAATGAGATTCAAGAATGGGAATGAGAATCTCATTCTTCGTGTTTTAATTAAGACTTTTTGGTCATGGAAATAGCTTTGGGATGGGAATCCCATTCACATGTAATATGGAGTTTGTCTTCTGTCCTCGCTCATGGTCTAGGCCCTAGGCTTGGTATGAATAAAAATAAAACTAAATGACTTATTTTCTAGTCATGGTAAATGTGGTGATCACATCCATAAGTTCAGACTCATCTTTCCGTTGCAGATCACCCCATATGATAATGGTGGCTAGAAATTTAATCATTCTTCATTTGATTCGCACACTCATTTTAACTTTGAATTTATCTTTTAGGGTGCACAAGCTGTTGGAATGGGAAAGGAGGCTCAGAGTGTGCCTGCTGCTTCCGAGTTGTACAAGATAGCAAATGATATTTTGGGGTAGTATATCGTTCTTGCTTAACTTTTTCTTGTTGTGTTAACTAAGTTGGCTCCAATTTTATTGCCTCCTTTGGAGCTAGGTTCGTAGCCTATGTCTGTTTGTGAAATAGTTACTGAGAGTAATATTTTTGCGCATGCAGGTATGATCTTCTTGATATATGCACCAGTGGACCAAAAGAAAAATTAGATTCAACCATTATAAGTCAGGTACTTCCTTTATTCTTGTTTTCATTGTTGAATAGTATCATGTTGGCCATGTACAGTTTTGTGTATTATATTAAGATAGACTAGCTGCAATGGTGTGAGAAATGTAATTTTGGATTGGCTCTACTTTAATCAATAAAATGTTTGTTCATCAATATTTTGTTCATACACGATCTTGCCAAGTATGTGTTGAGTTTCATAATATTGTCCATCGCTCTTAAGAATTATCAATGCGTCAAATATTGATGATGATGTGATGAGATGCAACTTGTTGTCATGGGGTAGATTTTCAATACAGTTGTGACTCACGAGTTAACATTTGATTCTCTTTCATTGCAGCCAGCTATCTATGTTTCGAGTTTAGCTGCCGTAGAGGTGCTCCGTGCGCGTGATGGTGGTCAGCAGATTATTGACTCTGTTGATGTTACTTGTGGTCTAAGCTTGGGAGAATATACTGCTCTAGCATTTGCTGGAGCCTTCAGGTAAGCCATATAATGCAATGAAATGATAGCGACTTGAATTATTGAGGGTAAAGCATGTAATAGAATGTATGGAAGGAATATAATAGGATACATAATTTTTGCAGCTCCAGATCCAGTTCCTAAGTTAATTGAGCTTATCTGAATGGTTATTGTTGTCTGTCGTGGATGACTTATGGACTTCCTTTCCAAGTTTAAGTATAAAACATGGAATGGATTATTTTTAGATTTTCACATGACTCATAGTATGCTCTTTTTAGTTTGTAGGAAACTATAGATATGGTGTCTTTATGTAGCAAAATGATGTTTTTTCTTTGATGAATACGTTAAATTATTTCAATTACGTATACATATGTATTGAAACACAATATCCATTCCCATTATGATGATTATTTAAATAAATTATCATTTGCCCATGAATTTCTTAATTCCGATTATGTAATTGTACTGATGTGCTCTTTTACTCCTGGATTTGGTTATGTTTGTAAGCTTCGAGGATGGACTCAAGCTGGTAAAACTGAGGGGCGAAGCCATGCAGGTAATCATCCGGACTTGGCTTATATTTTTTCGGGGTTTTCTGTCTTTGTCATGAGTTTATGAATATTCTAACCGTGTTTCTGTTGACCAGGATGCTTCTGATGCTGCCAAAAGTGCCATGGTCAGTGTCATAGGATTAGATGCAGAGAAGGTTCAATTATTGTGTGATGCAGCCAATGAAGAAGTTGATGAGCATAATAAAGTTCAAATCGCAAATTATCTATGTCCCGTAAGCAGCTTCTTTATTTCTGTTTTGAATCCATAATTTGGATGAGCTTTGCCAATGTGCCAAATACGTATTCATCCCATCCATGTTTAAGTTTGACATTGCATGGGTTGTACATTGGCAGGGGAATTATGCAGTCTCTGGAGGAGAAAAAGGAGTGGAAGTGGTACAAGCTAAAGCAAAGTCATTCAAGGCTAGAATGACGGTATTGCTCTCAATTCTATCGTCTACTCCACCTGTCACAAAATGAGTGTCCCTCTTTTCATTTTCTTTACAAACTAAGGATAAATATGTTAGGATTGGACTTTTTTTCTTATACTCCTATGTGCTCTTGGTGTAACAAAGTCGTAGGTTTCTGACTAACTTTGTGAAGGACATAGTTCATCATTCGTATGCAACTAACTAATAACTAAAAAGTAAAATGGACCCTCATTTTGGGAGAGAGAGAGAGAAAAGGAGTTAAAAAAGTATTTTTTTTCCCGTCTCAGGTGCGTCTAGCTGTTGCTGGTGCTTTCCACACTCGTTTCATGGAGCCGGCTGTCTCAAGATTGGAGGATGCATTGGCATCAACGGTGATCAGAGTTCCGAGAATACCAGTCATATCCAACGTTGATGCACAACCACATTCTGATCCGGAAACAATTAAGAAGATCTTGGCTCGTCAGGTGTGTTGCTTGAATCTTATATCTTCTCTATCATTGTAGGACGATCAATTGGTTTAACCCGTCAATTTGAACGTTACAGGTTACTTCTCCCGTTCAATGGGAAACTACAGTGAAGACTCTCCTAACCAGAGGGCTCAAGAAAAGTTATGAACTCGGACCTGGAAAGGTAAATTTTTTATATTTTTGTTGTGATACAAACCTTGGGATACTTATTAGACTTGACAATTTGGTTTTCAGGTCGGGTTTTCGGGTTCGGGTGAAAAGGCCCAACCCATAACCTGAACCTGACTTGAAAACTAGTTGGGTTCATTTTATGCTACGTGAACCCGCAAAAATGCAGGTTATATTTTAGATGCCCATAGATTCAGGTCCAAATTGCAACATGAACACATATAGATCATATTTACTCTATATATTCCACATAAAAAGGTTGCGACATGTTCTAAAGACTGTTCCGTTTCCTGTGTATATGTCAGGTTATTGCTGGAATCTTCAAGAGAATGGACAAGAGTGCAGAATTTGAGAATATTAGTGCTTGAGGATCTGAAAATATTGCCTCCAATGTCTCTCTTCCCAAGCCTCATGCATCAGTAGATTTGATGTTTGAGCCAAACCAGAGAAGACCCATTGGAACCTGCACTTTTTTGGGTCTCAAATCTCAATAGACTAGTTAGAGATTTGTTCAACTTTATTGTAAACTTGAGGCTTTGTTTGATACTATTATAAGTACTATTTATTGAGGATCCATGTGTGTCCAGAATAAATTGTATGATGAGCAAAATAATGTTTTGTTTTTGAGTGGTGATATTTTACAAACAATACAAGGACTAAACATGGTTTAGATTGGAATCATTAAGTTTCAATCCCAAACACATAAACCCAAATTTAGCTTCACTAGAGCTTGTAAAGATCCAATGGAGGCACTCCATTGTAAATATCAGCCATATAGGTTTTGACAAACTCTTTGTAAATTACAGGTTTATAGAGAGGAGGATTGGAGTCATTAACCAGTGCTTTCGCCGGCTCAATTCGACTGTCGCCGGAGGGATGCATGGCAGTGACAACTGTGGTTCTTGTAACATTTTTGCTGTTCACAACTCTATGGACATCACTTTTTAGCTTCCCATTGCTGATCATCTGCATTACCAACATTAAATATACAGTATGATGCTTCACTGTAAAAAAAACTCGCGATATATGACGGAAAATTATGTCATGTGACCTGACATAAACTGTAAGTGTCACGTGTCACGTTTTTTTTATTCATCGTGTTGAATTTGTATATTTTTTTAAATAGCATCACTTACAAAAGTGACTCTTCATACCCTCGTAACGGTAGGAGTCACATGCATTGGTCCGCCTTTTTAAACATACATATCAAGTGACAACAGACTGAACACAGATATATGAGATAGTGTTTGACAAAATAAAAGCATTTGTTGCTGACCTGTAATGTATGTCCTACATTGATGAGAAAAGCATTATGGAGAGGCTGAACAGAGAGCCACTGTCCATCCATGAGAACTTGATAGCCATGTTGGTCAGGATCTCCTTGGAGAAGAAGGGTGATGAGGTTGAGGTCACTGTGCTTAGCCAATCCCAAGGTTAAGGTTGGGTCTGGACATGGTGGGAACTTATTTCTAGCCATCACTTGACTTTCACTCAGTTCCTTGTTGAAAATTTGTGGTTCCAGCCCTAACCCTTCGCTTATTGCCTCCAAAAGCCACATGCTCAGCTTCCCCACCTCAACTGCAAAGCTTCCAGCCACCTCTCTGCTTATCAAAACAAAAGAACAATGAGTCCATACCAGTAATACATACAAAATACTATACACACACGTACGAGGAAGGAGAGTCTAATCCAATTAATTTTTGGTTTTGGCTAAGCCATTAATGAGATGATGATACCTCATTAAAATTTATGGATCCGGACAGGTCGCTCCGCTCCCACCAATTCACTTGAGTATTGTATGAGTGAAATTTAATAAGGTGTATCACCTCATTGATTTGGTTTAGCCTAAGCCAAAAATAGCCAAATATTTTATGGCTTAGACTAAGCCAAACCAATGAAGTGATACACCTCATTAAATTTCACTCATATCCACCCAAGTGAGTTGGTGGGAGCGGAGCGACCTGCCCGGATCTATGATTTTTAATGAGGTGTCATCACCTTATTAATGGTTTAGCCTAAAGCCAAATAAATATTGGTTTAGGATCCTTGCTCTCTCTTTTTATATATAGTATGATTAATATTCCATATGTTCAAAAATATATGTGAAATACGACGTTTATTTTGAGACAGAAAAAGTATAATATGTATTATAGAACCGTTAGAAAAAACGGTGAATCTACCCACTCTGGGTTCTGGCCATGAACCAGACGATTCATTATCCATTGAACATATGAGCGACCCATAAATTCAAATTAAATCTCCCACCAACGGGTTGACCCGCTCATACACAACTAAGTGCGCAAAAATAGTCGTTCTCAGACATATTTCAATGTAGATTATCTAAATATTTTCGTTTAAACATATTAAACATACATTGAAATTTGATTTATGCACTTAGTTGGTCACACAAACTTGATTAATTCAATATTAGTCTTTCATCGTACTTTTCGATATGAAAAAACGAACGCTTATTTTGAAACGAAAGAGTAAAAACGTACTTGTGATATTTACGTTGAGGAGAGAAGTGCAAAATCTGACTACGATTAAGTTGACAACTAGACACTACTCTTAACCTTTTGCAATTCCAACCAATATGAAGAGAATTGGTCTCCTGTTTCACCAGTCCACCGTGGACCCGCAATCATCACCGCTCATGGTCACTTCCCGCTTCCCATCACAACTCCAACCACTACACTCACTGAACCGCCGCGTGTGGGCCTCCAAGCAGTCCACGTAGGATAGGTGTGGGCCCAACTTCATGGCGCGCGCCTCTAGCGAAAACGAAAAACCGCAGAGGAGTGTCACAGTTGACGTGGCAGTCCCCGTAAATACGATAGGTTAGGAAGGGCATAGTGGGAAAGAGAACTGGAATTTCAGTTCATAACAGACAGCTGCTGCAAAGGGAAGGGAAAAACAGAACAAACCTCCTTTTGTTCTCGCGGTCTGAAACCGAAACCAACCCAACTGGTCATACGCATTTTGTGACCAAATGGCCGATTCCGAGGTAACGATCTTCTCGCCGGCAGCTCCTCCTCCGCCGCCGGCAACCACCTGCATCTCCATCACTTATTATTTTTATTTTAATTTTTTTGGTTTGAGTGAGGTGTTAACGGTTTAATTTTTTTCGAATGAGGGGTTAATTTTTGTTTTTGATCTTGATGGGTTTTGCTCGGAGGGCTGATTTGGATGTTGGGTTTTGGTGTTTGCTTGATTTGTTGGGTGGGTTTTGGTGTTGTTGCAGAAATTGACGGCTTTGAAGAAAGCTTATGCGGAGATTATACTTAATACGGCCAAAGAGGCGGCGGCGCGGATTATGGTGTCGGAGAGGAAGGCTCTCCGGTACCAGCAGGAGATGATTCATGCTAAAGATGAGGCGCTTCGGATGCTGCTTAGGCTCAAGCAGATGTTGGATTCTAAGGTACACACACTGCTTCTTCTTCTTTTTTCCTCAAATGGGGTTTTTCGTGATTTTGTTTGGGCTTAGGCGATGCGGTTGAGGTTCTTTCCTGTTGTGATTTTTGATGTGGGTTTGATGGTGGGAATTGAAAATTCTGATCTTGTGGTTGATTTCCCTGAGAACCGGTTTTGACATCGTTTGTGTGGATAGCTTGAAGCTGCGTTTTGATTGATCATCAATTGCTATGTGACTATTTTTATCAGTGTCATGGTTGTGCTGGAATGAGGTTGACTTATTTGATTTGATTTACTCAACATGGTACTGTGTAAGGTGATTTTCAAGTAATGGCTTATCGATTTTATGGGTGATGCTTCAGGAGAAGTGCGTGTACTATAATGCTAGTGCAAGTGCATATACTACTTAATTTGCACTTCTGAATTTGGGTTTCAAGAGTGGATGTTAACATATGTATCATATTCTGAAGGTTTCATATTGCTTAAAAAAGACTTGCAAGAGCTGTTACATTAGATTTGGGTTTAAAGTTATGTTATTTCTTGGTTCTTTTTGATATATAGGATGTCAAATTATACATAAAATTATAATAGCTGCTATAGCATTTGCTACCATTTACCTTCTTTTTGGTAATGCTTTTGTCTAGGTTATCTTGACTTCTGGTTAGTCTCGTTCACTTCGTGAATTGAATTTTATGAATTTGCTTTTGGTTTAAGAATTTTTTTAGTTGGATTTGACCACAAATATTTAACTTCTTCTACACCAATGACGCATGGAAACCTCTGGTGATTACAGTTATGTGTATAAAATGTTGATTGTGTTGTAATTGGTAATTATTTTTCGATGTTTGTAAGATTCTACAGAGCTGTAAGGATATATTGTGGTTAGTATTCTGGATCATAACCAAGGGAAATGTCTTGTGATTTAACTAATGTCTAATAAACTGGTTCCTTTTATATCAACACGTAGTGATATTGATTCCGAGTTGTGGGTTTCAGACTTCAGTTGAACAGGTGGTAGCAGATTATTTGGTTAAAAAAATTAACCGGATAGTTCAGCCCTACAATTTATTCTCCTTTCTAGATCCATCAATTTTATTATAATCAGTGCTAGACAAATCTTGCTTTTACTGATCTTGCAATATTTTCAGGTTAGGGAGGCAGAAATTGCATCCTTGAATCAGCAGACGAAAATTGAGGAGCTCGAGGCACAGCTTCAGGAAGCTGAGGATATAGTAAAAGACCTTAGAGAAGAGTTGGGAGAAGTGCAGGGTGAATTGGAGAAGGTGACAAACAACCGATTGCAGTCTCTGGTGGAACCAAATTTAAGGTGTGATACTTCTACGGCAGAAGAAATGTCACAAGAGATTAGGGTCAATATACCGGATTCACAACCTGAGCTGGTTACATCTTCTGACATGAAGTGTGCTACTTTTAACAGAAAGTGTGAAGGAAACAAGTGCTATCCTGCAAATGACTCTACAGTGGACAGTTGCTGTGTTTGTAACCCAGATTTTGATTCCATTGTAATGAGAAGGAAAGAACCCGAGCTGTACAGGAATGGTTGCACCCAGAGAATTCGAGCATGTGAAAGAAACCTATTGGATGAAAACATATCTCTTTCTATGCAAGTAGATGATGCAAAGAATGAAGCAGCTGTCAAGGTAGAAGAAATAGGTAAAGAGGTGTGTGAAACACCGACTTTAGTTGACGTGTATGGAGTAGAGAAAAACTCTGATGTATTTAAAGCAATTAAGGAATATGAGGAAAGTGTCCCATCTCAGGCTGTGAAGTCCTTCCGCAGAAAAAGGAAAAGAGCAAATAGATATAAGAAAAGGAAAGTTCCATCTTTTAGATGTAATCCTGATCAGGTTACACTAACGCTTCAAGCATCTGATATTGTTTGCTCCAAAACTACACCATCTTCGGTCAATAATAATCATCAATCTATGGATAGCTCTTCTAAGGTCATTGAAAATGAAGCTCAAAAGGACCAAGAGTTCTCCCAGCCCCCAGAATTACCATCAGAGAAACTTGAAACTGTGACACAGTCAGGAAATGTAGAAATTTCTGAAAATGATGCAGAAGTGTTGACAGACAGACTGGAGTCAGTCAGTCAGGAAATTGCACATGCTGGTTCAGAAGTTCTCTGTAACAAAATAGATGTTGAGGCGGTTAATATATCGACAGCAATATCAGATGCAAAAGCATCTGATTTGACTGATGGGGTTCCCAGTCAACGAGCTGATAATAGGTTTTTGAAGTACACATTTCGAAGGAAACGGAAGAGGGAGCCTTTGAACAGCTCCGACTGTAATTCTTCTATTGACAATAGCACTTTGAAGAAAAGGGTAGCAGAGAAACAAAATGGTTCTGTAGAGACGCATAAGTCTAGCTTGGCAACCGAATCATCTCGACAAAGTCGGCGACTCGCACAGGTTGCTCGTCAGGTTGGTGATATGCTGTGTTTTCTTTCTGTGCCTGCATGCATTAGTCTGCGTACATTTCATACATTTGCATATTTGGAACTACTTACAAAAGCTTTTACAATGTCTGATTGGTAATGGTACCTTTACAAGCTGTGGTCGAATATTGCAAATAGAAGCAAGGTTCTAGCTGTTCTTTTACTTAGGTAAATAATTGTGCGTTTTTCTAGCCCTCTCAAAATTTCGGCTTTAGCTGATCTTGAGCTAGTTTGAACTCAGTAAGCTTACCCAAGTTACCATGCCATAATATAGGTGAGATGAGAATTATAGGATCCTTGCTATGTATGACTCCATTAGCAGTTCTGTCTACTCGCCAAAATGTGATTTTACAAATGTACTAATTTTATAATTTTCAAAACTACTCTTAGAAGGTATAGCATTTATATTTAGACTCTGTTGGGCAGCAAAAGATTTATGCTTTGAGATGGGATGACCAGTTTAGTTTTCTGATAAAGAGCACCAGGTATTCCATCAAATTCAAGCTCTTGTTCCTTGCCTAAATAATTGCAAACCATTATTAAAGGCATTGCCTTTTCTCAATGATTGTTGTTATCCTTGAACTCGGCAATGCTTCAAAGAGATCTTATCATCCTGTTTGTTATGAACTTTTATCGGGTAGAATTAGTTTTAGTTTCCTTTTGGCCGATTCATCACTCATCACCACTGCACAGTTTCCACATATTATGCTATCCTCTGTTACTTGTGTTTATAGTATCTATTAGTACTAGTTATTATTATTATTCATGATGAAGTCATCATTTCATGAACTTGCTAGAACTTAAACCTAAGGCCTTCTAGGAACTTAAACCTTGCCTAAATAATTGCAAACCATTTTTTAGGACATTGTTCTTTCCTCCATGATTGTTATTTTCCCTGAACTTGGCAATGCTGCAAAGAGATCTCATCATCCTTTTCGTTATGGTCGCTTATCGGGTAGAATTAGTTTTAGTATCCTTTTGACTGAGTCATGATTCATCACTACTCAGTTTCCACATATCGTATGGTTGCCTTTGTTACTTGTGTCTATTCCGTTTGCTTCTTTTAGTACCAAATATTATTATTCACGACGAAGCCATCATTTCATGAAGTAGTGTGAATTAAAAACTAAGGTGATGTAGGACAAGTACAAAAATAGGGAAGATAGAAAATAATGAGAAGAAATAATAGATTTAAGATGAAATATAAGTAGTTATTTAACTCCTATGGATAGGGTTTGGTTGTATACATGGGAGCTAAATAACTACTTCCAAAACAATAAAGAAAATAAATACTAAATAATAATCATATCTAAAGCAGTTAAATAACTACTTCAAAAAATAAAGAAGCTAAATACGAATAATATTGCCTATCCCTCGTCATCCTTTCCCAGGGGAAAAGAACTAGACTCTGGCGAGTGGTATGACTAGGGTTAACTCAAGAGTGTTGGATCCATATCAAATAGGTCCTCAAAAGGATAGACAACAGTATATGTTGGTCGCTCCCTCCATTGAGCCATAAACAACAATAATAGTAACCATGATAGCCAACAAACCCTTGGATGCACTGAGACCTTCTAGCAGTGTTGAAATTTTTGTCTTTTTTGTTTTCTTTTTTTTTCTTTGGGTCAAGCTAGATCAGAATTGGGTTAACAGTGCTAAAATGGAGGCGGCAAGGTCTGGTTCAATGGTGGTGCGTCAATACAAAGACGGTGGCGGTAACGTGGTGGAATTGATGTAGGACAATCAGTGATGATACAGAGATTAAGAAGAATGAAGAAAGAATTTAAGAAATGAGAAAAGAAAGAAGAATGGATGAGAAAGGATAGGAAAATTGTCTGAATTTTCCAAATTATCATAAAAACTAATACTATTTATATTAATCACAACCACTCCTAACCATATCTTATCTAAAATAGTTAAGAGACTATTCCAAAACAATTAAGAAGCTTAATACCCCCTCCATCTAAAAATAATTCTAACTTATTCTTAATCTTCTAAAAATATGGAAAGTTGACATTATTTTGGGACGAAAGGAGTACTAAATAATATTGGTTGTCCCTCGTCATTCTCTCCCGATGGAAAAGAGCCCGACTTCGGCAACTGGTAAGACCAGAAAAAGCTCAATAGTGTAGGATCATATTATACGAATTCTCATAAGCACACAACAATATATGTTGGTCGTCCCCTCCACTGAGTCATAAAGCATAAAGAATATTCACCATGACAACAAACCCTTGTATGCATTGAGAGTTTCCAGAAGTTCAGCACTGCTTGAATATCTGTTTTTCTTTTTAATAGAGCCACCTGAAGCAGTACTTGATGTATTACCAAATGATAAGGAACACTAGCAAATTTTCAATTAAACAGACTTCTAGCTTGAGAAGGCGAATTTGTTTCTCCTTAGATGTGGGAAGATGCTGTTGCAATTAACCCAAATTAGAAATGGGTCAAAGTGACAGAAACGGGTCTGGTCCGTCGTTGGTGTGGTGGTGCAGCAACGATGTTGGCGGCGGTAGTATTTGTGAAATTTGGTACTGTTCACGGAATTATTTTTTGTTTGATTATTTTAATTAATTTTGACCGATGAGAGCTTTATTTGGGAACAATAATTCTGGAAATTTGGCTTTGATACCAATTGATGTAGGACAAGTACGAAAATAGAGAAGGTAGATAGAAAATGATGAGAAGAAATGATTGATTTTAGACGAATGGGAGAGAATATAGATGAAATAGGAGATTTACAGACGAATATGGGAAGAAGGTACAAAAGTCTGTTTATGTTTTCAAGATCATCAGATCTGATCCAAAACTAAGAATACAATGATATCAATATAGAATACAACCAATTCCCATCCATAGGAGTTAAATAACTACTTCCAAAACACCAAACAAAATAAATACTAAACAATAATCCTATACAAATCAGTTAAATAACTACATCATAACAATAAAGAAAATAAATACTTAAGCTATCCTCATCATAAGGCCTTTAAGAATCACTGTGTATAGATTTTCCCTTGAACTCTGCAGAAGTTGGTTGTACATTAGGGATTAGCACCACCTGTTTCCCGTATAAGATTACATTTGCCTTCCAACTGTAGTAACCTGTCTCATGTAATTTTTTGTTATCCATGTTCAGATCTCTTGATACCATGTTGTCTTGAAGCTTTGATGTTGTGAAAAGTTTTGTAGGCATCTTATAAACAATTCTTTTTTTTTTTTTTTGTTAATTCTTGGCCATCAATAGAAATTAAGAGTTTGGGACAAGTAGGATATGATTTGATCAAAAGATAATTTTCCAACTATCGGCTTCAGCATTTTGAACTTTATATTATTAATGTTCCAAAGAGAACCCTGTGGAAGGATCTATTCCCAATCATTTAATATAAGATAAGTCCTCTCGGAAGATTGACCTAGGTTTGGGAAGAGGGAAGCTTTCAAAATCAAAATAGTTGTATTTTCATTTTGTATCCTCTTTTGCATCAAGGATTTTTCTTTCATTTGCATGTGTAGGTACTATGCGATTGATATTGTTTTTTTCAATTCAGATATTACTCATGTACCTTTGATTGGTTTTGCACTTCTTCTAGATGGGGAAATTATCAAAATTGGAGATTCACTGAAAAACATTCAATATCTCTTGCTGTGTATACGTGTCTGCACGCACGTGTATTTTATTTTTCTCATGCAACTGTTAATGATTTGAAGGTCATAAAAAACTTGTGGTCATTTCTAATTTTACAAAATGAAATCAAATGATTAAGTCACAATATTAAGAGTGTCATAGAGGAAGTCACTATAAAAATGGGTTGCACTATTCGTTTTTCCCATTCTTGATGTTCAACTGTGTGATATAGTCAATGTTATGTACTTTGATTTATGCCTATATAGTTAACATTTCTCTGCATGTTTTGTTTTACTTTTCTTGCAACAGCTGATATCTTTGTCTGGGAAAAAATGGTGAGTGCAGCAGCTATGGCAAATTCTGGAGTTGGGTGGAGGATATTTATGAAAAGGGCTTATTGAGGACTGAGGAGGTTGGTGATAATGAGGTGTTTGAGTTAATAATGTAAGAGTGCCATTTATATGCTTATGCATATGCATATCGGTATATCCATTTAGGTTTAGTTTACTGTCAACTTTTCTGCATTCTTATGATATTACAAGTTGCCATTTTATGCATTTTTGGCTGCTTCATTCTATTAGTATCTCGGTAAATCCTACTCCCTCCACCCAAAGTGAGAGTCATTTCTATTTTGAGAAAGAAAAAGAACTTAATTTTTTTTACTATAAAATGACTTAGTGTGGCATATTTATTCTTGTAATCTCATAATCATGTGTTAAGAGATACTAACTTGTTATAAGAATATCATTGACAATTCATACATAACTAAATTACTAAAAAAGAAAATAGGACACTCATTTTTGGACCGATGGAGTTTACTTTTAACCCTTTACTAACTGGTAATGTCAATTTTTTAGTTGTTACATTTGAAAGTGTCAATGGCATCATTTTGTAGTATAGTATGTGTTTTGCCCGGTCAAACGGGATCAAATACAAATATACACTTTTTCACAAGTCTTCGATTCAGAACTTTGATGCCTGATCAATATGGGCCTTTGCACTTAGAAATTTTTCTATTGGGCCGTCGGGGCCTGAACATGCATAGTCTCGTAATTGGGACTGCGCACATATGAAATAACACACTATTAAACAAAATCTGAGCCCCAAGTTTGTTTTTTTTGCATATATTTGACACCAGTCGTTATTTCATATGGATGTGAAGAAAAAATTCTTAAATGGATATCTTCAAGAGGAAGTATAGAAGAGAGCTCCTTCCAAACATGTATTCCTCAAAATGTGAGATAAAGTATACAGTTTGAAACATGCTCCTCATGATTCAGATTTATTCACTAAGGGATTAGATAATGAAATCATTTTACTTTATATGTTGATGATGTGATTATCAGTTTATCATTAGAGACATAATCTAGCATCATGATCTCAAGCAATATCTCAATCTGTAGTTGAAAATTGCTATTTGGCCCAAATTTTATCCAAAATTTGGTGTACAAAATGATGTGGCAGCCTATGTGGCAAATACTTTTTTTTTATGTTTTAAAATTAAGTTTAATCGAATAATAGCCCGACATATATGATACCTTGAACTATATAGATTCTATTATGTCTATTTCACCGTCAGTTAAAAGGCAAAAAGACAAATTGCCCTTACTCCATCTCCTTCATCCATCTTCTTTCCATGGCCGATTTGGCGACCATCAATTCGCCGGATTTGCTCCATCGTGACCAGATGGAGCTCGACCACCACCACCGTGGCCACTGAAAATCGTCGGATTTGACTTTTTGTTTGGTTGAAATTAGGGTTGAGATTTATTGGATTTGGATTTGTTAGAGCTTAGATTTGGATTGAGATTCATTGGATTTGGAATTGTTAGGGCTTGAATTTGGGTTTGTTTTCAATAGTTGAAATTTGTAAACCAATGATGGATTTGGATTTGTTAGGGTTTAGATTTTGAATTTGATTGTAATTTGTTTAAAATTGCTGGTTTGTTTAAATGAAAAGAGTAATGAAAAAATTGAAAAACAAAACAAGAGACTCTGAAAATTAAATGCAATTTTATAAACTATGAAGTTTCCGGCGGATCTTTGAAATTTCTGGCACTTTGAGGTTTCCGGCAAAACTTTGACTTTTCCGGCGAACCATTATGAACTTGTTCTTGATGAAGAAGAAGGTGAATGGCAATTTTGGAATTTCAGAATTTTTTTATCATGTGCTGGTTACATGACCTATATATTGGCATATTCCGTTAAATGAAACTGACCAAATGAACTCTGCATAGTTAAGGGTATTCAAAAATAAATAGTTCGGGGTACCTAGGTGCAAAAGATGTCATATACAGAGTAGTTACATGTAATTATCCCTATATTTTAACGTCATTACTAGTTAACTTGGTGCATACATAGTACTTGGTCTGATCATCTAATGAGACTTGGGATGATGAAAGTAGTTTTGCAGAGACTATTTTCTTGAGGTGAAGTGAAAAACAAAAACAAATACAAAACTAATAAATAATGAGCAGTAAGTTATGGGAGCAAATTAATATTAAATCTAGTTGAGAAAAGGCGTAGACATTGGAGGCGGAGGAGGAGGCAGTATGTATGAAGAAAGCTTTGAATTTGATGATCTCTGCATCTTCCTGTTCTTGTCATGCACTTTCTTTATATAAGCACTTGCCATTCCATCTACGCTTTTGCTTTTCTCTTCCCAAACAGCACCATCGCCTCCAGGCTGTGAGATTTGCTCGGAGCTGCTCACAACTGAAAACGACTGAGGCAACATAGCTCGTGCCACAGGCGCATACCTAAGGTTCCTGACAGCCGTTGGAGCTCCAAGACCAAGAGTGGCCTTGGCGATAGAGAAAGATGATAGTCTCATAACATTCATCATCATCTTCATTGATTTCTCGCACACCGACTCGTTGCTTCTGTAATCCTTGCTCATCGCAGTGTGTTGTGGCCTTGGGGACTCGCATGCATATAAATACACAGCGAGGCAAGCCAAATGGAAGGAGATGGAGGTGTTTCACGTGTTTGTAGTAGGAACTACTAAGATATGCAGAAGCGTATAAAATCAAAATATGCGTGTAGACTTTTGTGAGTGAGTGGATGTAATACTATATGTATGCAGAGTTTATAGGTGCAAGAATCTAAACATGTCTGGTTTCTTTAGTTTAGTAGATGCCCACAATTCCTTGATATCTTAATATGCAATGCATGATGCAAAAGATTCGACCTAACTTCAAAACCAATCCCATGGAAATGAGCCTCTAATTCTCTATTTGTGCTATATATATATATATATGTATATATATGCGCTTGCTTTTTTATTCACCATTGCTATGTCTTACCCTCATCAACAAAGTAAGAGACTTCCAAACAGAATCTTCTTTCCATCCACAAGGCTACTTATGTGCTTTAGATTGGATATTCCATCTCATATCACTACTCCAGTTAGTATCAACAAGACAGATGGATAAACAAGTTTAACAAACAGGACACTCAATTTAACGGGATTCGTGTGGGAACCAGCAGTGCGCATCTCCATGGCCAAAAGCTACAATGTTCTGTATCACCTTTAAACATGTGAGTGGGTGAGTGGGTGAATTATGCACAAGATAAATGCTTAGCAGAATCCTCCATTGGTATTTAAATTGCAACTCTATCTATCACCTTGTAGCAACTTCAACTTCACTGTACTACTGACCATTCGGACTATACTTTTTCCCATCATCCAGTCATATTATCCTATTCTTAACTTCTCATTATCTACACCAGTACATTTACAGTCTTTGATCTAGAATATTTTCAAAAATCAGCCTTCAGTCTAGTCCAGTTACGATTTCCAGTCTTTAACCTCTACTTATATTGGGTTCATTTTCTTCCATTCTTAACTTTATCCTATCAACTATCAGTAATAGTCAATTTAATAATAGTTCAGTCAGTGCTCAACTCCTTCACATAAATGATCCAAGTTCAACTTCACTGTTTGCAGTACATCAAATCTCAAAAACTTCAATAATCCTTGTTTCAGAAACTTTTCTGAATGATTCTACCTATTCTAACTGTCCCAAATCTTGCCAAAAAGAGGGAAAGTGCACTCATTTTGAGACAGAATTTGATTCTATTTTCAAGCCAGCTACTTTATAGTTTATCCATCATTCACAACTAAAGCACTACTCCATTCTGTTACCTCAAAATTCATTAAGAACAAACAAGTCAATATAATCTATTGAGAACCAACTACTAACAAATTGATATGAGAAATCAAAGTACATATTAGCACACATTTCAAATATCTACATGGAAAAGAGGGCACTCTGCTTTGATTTCTATCCATATGTATCTGCATCTCACTTTTCATTTCTCAAGATCTACTTAACAAAAAACACTTGAAACGTACAGTATTTTCTTATACAACAGTATGGCTCAACTTGTATGTCGTCCAAATGATTTCAGTTTGTTCTGACATCCTCTTCAAGCTGTTCAACATTTTGCTAATATATTTTACTCTGTAGTTTCTCGTATCTGTTCCCTCAACTAGTAACTTAAAATCTTTACACATATATACCTTAGACTGAATGGTCAAGAGAAATACATTGACCAACATGATACCATCACTTAAAAGTAGGGGTGATATGTGAGTATTAGAAAAGTACTTCAAAGAAGGGATCGGATAAATCATAAATTATCCTAAAAGGTCAAATAATTGGCTGAGGGTGATATTA
Source organism: Pelargonium nanum (assembly GCA_036897485.1). Taxonomy (NCBI): domain Eukaryota; kingdom Viridiplantae; phylum Streptophyta; class Magnoliopsida; order Geraniales; family Geraniaceae; genus Pelargonium; species Pelargonium nanum. The sequence goes on along the minus strand of JAYMTF010001393.1, from coordinate 5,897 downwards.
CATGTAACTCTTCAGGAAAAATATATTATAATTAAAAAGTTAATTCTATCTCTCTAAAAGAAGAGTAGAGTATAAATTGAAGTAATGTACATGAGTAATGATTGACAACATGTTATTTGTTTCTACCAGATTAGTGAAAAAAATTAAGTACAGTAGATCACAAAGTTGATGAATAGATTTCCTGAGTTCATTTAGAAGATAGCCAAGGATTAGGTGCCACATACGTGTATCCCTGGAAATGGTCACCAGCAGTTGGTGTATTAGCGGGTGAGTCATCTGGAGGCATGGCTGTCCAGCACCCATCAAAATTGGCTGTACAGTCTTTTCCACTCACATCCGGCTTGAACTTTGGTTGCAGTTCTCTGGTCTCCAATTTCTTCCAGTTAATTGACCGAAACCATTTGTGCTTTTTTATATCATCCCCTCCACTAGGCCCACTGCCTAACCTTTTTGATGGGTCCTTTTGCAGCAACTGCGAATATATACAGTAGTTTCCATTGTTTTACTTACCCCTGAAAAAAATATGAAAAAGTAAAAGGGCCACACTTATACTTACCCCCTTGAGCAAAGAGTGAGCTTCAGAAGTAAGAAATGGTGCTAGCTTCAATTTCTCATTGATGATTCTCTGTTGAAGCTTCTGTCTATTTGCATGTGTATATGGTGGCTGCAGAAAAAATAGAAATCATTATCAGTATTAGTATTAGAAGAAACAGTCAAGTATAAGAAACTTCTTCCATCAAACCGGAAAAAAATAAGTACATTAAGTTTAATGCTTTCTTGATTCTTAGCATGTAATGACTGCAAATGAACTGCATGTAATTGTATAATTTTATAATCAAATCGCAGAAAACCACATATACCATAGGATGTGAGAAGGTATTCTCAAGAAATCATCACTTAACGTAATAAACTTCCTTTTTCTTCTTTTGGCTCCTCGTCAACAATCCCATAGTTGTAAATGAATAAAGTAAAGCAGGCCAACAAAACTAGAAGATGCAAAGATATAGTACTCATAATCATAAAATTGCAGGACTGGTAGCAATTGGGACTCACTTGGAGTATTGGGAATTTGATAAGATTAACAACTCTGGATTTGAGTATGGGGAAGATTATGAAGGAGAATGTTAACCCAATAATACAGAGGTTTGTAACTCAGTAACTTCAATAAAACAAAAATATGACATGGTTGTTGACTGGGTTATGAGTCAAGAAAAAGAAAAAAAATACAAATCCTCTAGGCAAACTGCATGAAGATAGTGTAGTTTGTACTTTTCCCTTATAATAGGGGGACAATACAGTTCATAAACCTCTGTATCTGTATTGCATGAACTAAAAGTACTTACTGCCAGGTAATCAACAGTTTTCTTCTTTGATTCTTGATATAAGACCATCAGAATCCAAAATTTGAAAGAAAAAAAGGAAAATGTATTAAACGTATATTACCTTTCCCGTAAGCATTTCATACAAGAGTATCCCAACGCTCCACCAATCTGCATCTTTATTGTGGCCTTTAGACAGTAAGATTTCGGGAGCCATGTATTCTGTGGTCCCACACATTGAATTTGATCTGCTCGTTTCATCAATTTCCTTTGCTAGTCCAAAATCAGTTAGCATAACCTGTACGACAAGCACCAAATTTAAAACTGAAACACATTAACCCAAAATTATGTGCAAGAGAAATATTAGAGAACTTCCAAAAATGCTCTTGAAATGAAATCGAGTGCACTGGCATGGCCATACATGTCCATCGGCATCCATGAGAATATTTTCAGGTTTAAGATCCCGATGCACGATCCCGCAACTGTGAAGATGTGAAACAGCAGAGACTATCTCAGCAGTATAAACCCTTGCCTGATCCTCACTATTCAAGGGATATACAAAAGCCATAATTAGAACACATTAACATAGACTATGATTATCAGGGTATAATATAGAATATAAACAGTGAGGTACCTGAAGATTCCCTGCCGGTAGAGATGGAAGAAGAGATGCCCCCCATTTATGAAGTCAAGGATCAAATAAAGCTTAGTCTTGGTCTGCAAGGTCATTTAATAAGAGGATGAAGGACATTGATATCAAACAAAACTCTGGATACAATAATTAACAGATAATAAGGGACTCAAATTTCAAGTCTGCACATATTTACATAGAACTTTTTTTTTAATTCCAAACTGAAGTAAATAGGATTACAGTAATCTTGTAAACAACTTGTTCAAGAAACATTATTCCACTAATGACTGGAAGAAAATGATCCAAGAAATCAACATTTACCAATGTCAGTGGGATAAACATAAGAGGTTTTAGATGTCTTAATTGGAGGTTTTAGATATCTTAATTGGAGCAGCTGAAACAGAGAAAATATGTCATGGAAACCTCAACTCAACTCTTATGGGAGTTTTCCTTTTTTAATAGTAAACCCTCCAAAATAAGTCAATTTTCATTTAATCAACCTACAATGAATGAACTAATCAATAGGCCATTGACATGATTATCCTTACCAAAACAATCACCCCTCTTTTATGGTTTCTCGAGCCTTCAAATAGTATATACATGGAAGAGTATTTCAAGTTTCAACAGGGAAGATGTTCAATCACATTCACACCTTCCTGTAAACACCACTCCAGAAGGCAACTAGATGGAGTCTTGCAAGTTGTTAACTCTTTTCTTCCTTTCCAATTCTTAAGTAGTTATTTGGTTTCTGATTTATAATTTATGGGTTCAAAGATTTTCATGTTTTAAATTAATTTCATCTTAAGGAATATCTTTGGGTAAGAAGGAGAAATGGTGTTAGATACAATTACTCTCATCATATCTAGATGTAGATATGTCATGTTAGGATAGAGAACTGTTAATGTGAGTACAATATATTTGAAACTCAAATTCTTTTTGTTGTATTTCTCATTCAATTTGCTGAAATAACACCTTGCAAGACCAAGCCAAGGAACAGAAGTACCCTCTCAAGCATTCACAGAGGGAAGAACAATAGAGAAAAAACTCATAAGATTGCGTTAGGGAGCTTGGCCTTGATTAAAAATTCATCATTTAAAATTTGGGACTTGAAATGTTGTATTTCAAATACAAATATAGTGTTTGGAAAACCATAGAATTCCAAATGATAAGGTAAAAGTTGTCATTTGAAATCTCATGTTGTAGCTATGTTTTGAATGCTATTGAATTGGAGTCAAATCCATATCCAAATTCTTTGAGTATCCAAATATGGTATTTGACTCAAATCAAGAATTTCAAATGAAATCCAAGAATCCAAACAGAGCATAAGATATTATTCGTTAAACTGAACTTGGTTTCAAATGAAAACTAGGTCTTTTATATAGGCTTCCCAATCCCAACTTGGTGGCCAAGACATATAATGTTTCTTGAAGTAGGCTCCAAGTTTGTAAGACCTACCAACAATGTTTTTAGCATTTCTTACTAAACAGGCATTGGAAATTGGGAGTGGAACAAGAGAAAATATCATCAATAGAAGAAAATCACCAACTACGAAGTGTTTTCCCAAAGATTATAAAGAAATTTGACAATTTTGATAGTCCAGCCATATCTACCTAGTGTTAATTATTTCTTTGCTGATAAAAAGAAAAAAAGAATATGCTGCTTGAATGTTTGCAGAACAATTGATTTGAGATGGTTGATGAAATGATGATTCTTACAATAGCTTCCACTTTTTATAGGTCAAGTAACCCCAGAGATATTTGACATACTATAGAAGAAGAAGTATGTAAGAACATCATTCTCCAATTATACAACTAATTCCAAACACTTCACAAATGCATTAAAACCCTTCTTACGATTATCTTATATGAAGGTTAGGTAGGTTGGACTCACACTCACCCCTCTGAGCTTTTGCAAACTGTAGACTCCTCCGGTGAACTATATGGCTAAAACATAAACCCTATTAGTTTGTAAATATGAAGAAGAAGAAAAGCTAAATCTACTTAAGTTTCTACCTTCAATTGATTTTTTTTACCATCTTCATCTCCCCTCAAATCTCTTTTAAATTTCCAACTACAACAAGATGGTGCAAAATCCTTGGATCCAGTATTGAGGCAAAACTACAATAGGAATTTCTTTCTCTCTTTGACTGGGTACATACTACATACATGACTCCCATTTCCATTTCGGGTTTGGGAATTCAGGGATAGAAAAAAGCTAATCCTGCACTCTTCAAGTACAATTGAACTAAAAAAAATCCCACCACCAGGAAATGATAAGTAAGCTAAATATACATGATTGTACAAGTTCTATCAACAAATAATCTATCTGCCCCAGCAATACACTACGACCATTCATATGGCTCAATCCGAATAAATATTGTCATGTTAAAACCTTCCATATTGTAACTGTTGAATCAATTCAACGCAATCAAAAGAAGACACAGTTGAATCAGTTTAGCTACAACAACAATCATATCATTTCAAAGCCATCAATATCAAAACTACACAACCAAAGAAAGAAAAAAAAAAAAACAGAATTTAATCATAGAGTAAAAAAAAGAGAGAGCATCAAGTACCTGGAAAGAGTACTGTAGCTGAACAATAAAGGGATGCACAACTTTAGTAAGTATATCCCTCTCAGCCTTCATGTAATCCATATGATTCTTCTTAATTATCGGATCCTTCCTCATCACTTTCATGGCGTATATCCCATCCCCATCGCTCCCCTTCTTCCTCACCTGAAACACCTTCCCAAAAGCCCCCTTCCCAACAACTCTCAGAATCTGAAAATCCGAAGGCCCAATCTTAGTCGCCACAACCTCCTCCTCCTTCACAACATTTCCATTCTCTTCACTTTCCTTTCCCTCTTCCCCTCCTCCAACTACGTCGTCATCATCTTCTTCATCTTCTTCTTCAGTCGGAGAGTCCTGGATGTCGATGGCGAAGGTGTTGCGAGGAAGGGAGCGGGAGAGGGTGAAGCGGGGGGAGGGGCCCACAAAGGAGTGAGATCGGTTGTGGATGACGGGCGGTTCGCCGAGAACAGGGGCGGGGGGGGAGGCGGGGTGGTGGCCGAAGACGTCGGAGAAGTCGAATTCGTGGGCAGGGGGAGAAGGGATGGTGAGCTTGTTGAGACTGGCGGCGAGGACGGAGTGGTGGAGGGTACGCTTCTGAGACGTTGATGAGACCATCTCGAAGAGCTCTGTGAAGAATCAAAATTACATTTTTATGGTGTTTGTCTGCACCCACGCGAACGAAGAGAGAAGCAGAGATGGATCGAATTGTGCAGAGAAAGAGACGGAGGAGGCTTTTTGGGTTTGCAATTTAACGGTAACGGAGCGGCGGCGGCAACTTGCAATTGTTTAGGAGATGATTATTGAATGGGACGACCACATTGAAATTGAATACAGCTTTGGGGACTGTTTTGGTTCCCAACGCGCTGACTATGGAAGTGCCTGCCACTCTCTCTCTCTTGTTGAACAAGACATGAAAGTTAATGCGACAAAAGAAAGTAGACGGTTAAGGGCTTGTTTCTTAAGTCTGCTACAAAACTGTAAGGAGTGGGTAATAAGGAGTCGTAAAAGCGTGCTTCAAAAACTCAATTATGTTTGATAAAGAAATCTTCAATGAATTACGCTCTAAATTGTTATCATTTCTTAGGTGTGCCTCTTAAATCTATGAAAATTTTAAGCTTAGACTTAATATTTTTTGAGCTGGTGTAAGAACAGTTTAATTTGTAACTAAGTTCTGGAACAACATACCCAATTACCCACATGTTGATGCGACCACTTTCTAGATTTTATCCATGGTTGAAAGTGGATTATGATTGATGCGACTGTTTTGACTTTCGGTCAACGCAAGTACACTAGGAGTGTGAGGTGTTGTGTATTCTTGTCCACGTAGCAAGGGTGTCTAGTCTAAGTGTCCAAGTCCATGTCAAATTGTTCTAAG
>JAYMTF010001392.1:0-23696 GCA_036897485.1 Pelargonium nanum | reverse complement strand
ATGAAAAGACATAGGTTTCAAATCAATAAGAGAGCTAGAAATTATGTAATTGGATGATGTGGCATGTTCTAGTGCATTCTCACCAATTTTAACAATATATATACGCAGATTTGAAGATTGTGGATGTTATAAAATTGAATACTGACGGAATCTTTAAATATCCTTTAATAAATTTCTAAATCAAGATTTGTAAAATTTGGCTAGAAATGAATTATTTATTAACCATCTGGCACATCTGAAATGCAAATATTCATAAATCAATCGGTGCCGGAACTTTCCAAAACTTGGATCGCTACTTGTCTATTGACCATTTGGCACATCTGGTTAGCAAGAAATTCAATGGTTTTCAATCGCAATAACGAGACCAGCTATGTTGAAGATCAAGTCCAGCTCATTTGTTCTCTCAATTGGGCTACACAAATCAGTCTTACGCAAACTAGTCTCTCTACAGTTATGGCTAAGCAATCATATACTCTGCCTTGGCTAATATGAGACTAGTTTATCAAGCTGATTTGTTTACAGTTGTGACTCGAAATGCAGCTGACTGTTTCTCAAAAATTAAACTTAATTGAGGACAAATAAATTAATGTATACTCTGTACGTATTAAACTAAAGTATCTGTGAAAAATAGTAATCTAAGACTATGTAATATTAAAGAGAACAGCTGCATTTGACGATTTTATAAATTTAGAATATTGCATTGGACAGAGGAGCCAGATATATACGTGAATTTATTGGAGGGTTGAGAGTAATAATATTGTATTATTAATTTAGAAGATTCTGTGACACATAGCAGTAACAATAATAGTAATATATAGCAGTGGAGAAATCTCCATAAATGTATACTCACACTGTCACTATGCACAGCGCAGATATCTCCTAATAATAATAATAATAATAATATATAATTACACAACAATCTAGTATCTACCCATTTAATTAGGTCCAACTAGGAGTTGTTTCTTTCATTTTCATTTGAAGCTTACTTGCGTTGCAAGTTGTTTTTTCTGTTTAGCCTCGTCCAGTGATTTATGAACAAGATGATTAATGACAATATGTGTCGAATGAAACTTCAATGATTTTAGGTTTCATTGGGCTTATTACATCCTACTCCGAGAGTTAAGAGTAGGATTATATGGAAGTTGTCGGTGGTGGTTCCACGTGTAAGAAATGTATCCTAGAGTTCCGGAGCACGTGCTTGCTATACATGGTGATGGTGTGGCTGGTGATGGACGATGGTCAACCCAAAACCAAAAGCACCGACTAGTGGCGGGCCTTCCCTCCCTTCTTCTCGCCGACAATTACTTTCACCTTCAAAATGTTTATGTTGCATTGACAAGACAGGACCCGCCAAAATTCAAACTTTTTTCCTAACAAGTTTTGTTTACATTCCATTTCAAATTTTTGGACATATTCCTGCTTCAATGGACTGCTTTTCAATTCTAATAATACTATAGATTGGTATTCTTGTCCAACTATAGGGGTATGAATTTAAAAATACCAAGTCAAATCTTGAGTTCTCAAACTTCAATCTGGAGTCCTGTACCGTGTATGTGAGAGACACCATAAGTAAAAATTTGAATATGTCACCGAGATTCTATATTTGACGTGATGATGCAAATCTATACAGTAAGAATTATAAAAATTGCAAATTTAGAGAGAATTTGGCAAAGAAAAGTAGAGGGAGATGTAAATTATGGAATTATTTTCTCAATCTAAGGTGTGTGCATCTATATTTACTAACAATTAGTGATCAATATGAATTGTAGTCATGTGTTGACGATGTTGTCACAGATGATGCAAACGGATGTCTGGATTTGACCCGAGAATCCTGACTTAAGCCGGCCAAGGCAAAAATTTAGGATTGCATCATGACACTTCCACTAACGAACCAAATATGTTAGAGGTATGAATGTAATAAATAAAAAGAAAAACTTTGAAGGGTTACCTTTAAGATGTATCCTTCTCTAGAATTTCATACTAAAAGACCCCTTACTTACCATTTAGACGTAGTAGAGTAGGACCAAATCAACTCTTTTTATCGCCTACCGTATTGGCTTGAATTTTTGTAACTCGGGATAGTTGCAAGAGATACTCACGAGGTGACCCTAACCAAAACAACAATGGAAAATAAATACTAAGAGGAGATGGGGAAATTTTGGTTTGGAGATCGACCGGTGTTATCTGAGAGCTTGGGATGATTTAATATCTCGAGTCACGCTTGGCGCAATAATTCAAAACCAAAGATATTCAAATTCGGTAAATGGATGCGTAGATTTCAAAGGCAACTTTGATTTAAGATATTTGATAATTTTTTTGCCACACTAAATTTTCTTGACATTTTATCTAAAGAGTACAATAGAAGGATTTAATACAAACAAATCTACAGTATTATTGATGGTTGGTATACTGTCAATTTCTTGTAAATAATGTGTGCATGGGAATTGAAAACACAGTGTGTCACATAAATGAAGAATCTGGCTTGGATCTTGTGCTATTTTCTACATTATTGTGTTGGTCTTCCTAACCCATGCCACACCAAATATTGTACTCACACAAATATGTTGATTCTTTCATGCATAAATCTTGCATGCACCAAATATTGATCAACAATATTATATATCTGATTTGTTATGCTAAATCTTAGAGGTCTCCACTCTAATTACAAATGTTGAACAAGAAATTCGGGCTCGAAAATAGGCCGTTGCCACGTGTGTAAGCTACTTGACCGTTTACCATTACATGTCAGCTTTCAACGAACAAGACGAACCATTTCCTATATGTGTCTCTCTCGATGTGGTCCGTACGACTCTGAAAATTCAAAATCATCATATTACATTCGATCCAATTGACTTGAATTGGACGGAGCTAAAATGGCGTCTGCTACGGATGCAAGCGGCGAAGATCGCGCGGTAGAGCTGCCGGCTTGCGACACCTCCGCCACCTCGGAGGAGGTTGCCTCTGTTGCCTCCTCCGAAGATATTGCCCCTTTCTTAATCCAATCCGACAAGAAACCCAGGCCCAAAATCAACATCTTCACCCTCTCCTTTTCCCGCCGAAAAACTAGGGTTTGTTCTCACCATGCGCATTCCCCTTTTCTCTGCATTTATATATATATTCTCGATTTTGTTTTTATTTTGAATTTGTGTTCTATACGGTTCTTATTTTGAGTTGGAAATTTGATCGTTAGGTTTTGGTTACTTGTTACATTTGGTAAATCGGACATGTTCTTAGGCTTTGATTGGTTTCATGTGAATATGAGGAAGACAAATTTGAAGCTGGTCGGGTTATTTAATTAGAGGAAAGAAAATGATCAAATGTGTTAAGAACTTGAAAATGCTTTCCATCTTGTTCTTCTATTTCCATGAGAAATAAACAGTCATTTTGTTAGTGAAACAGGCTCGTATAAACTCAGCTGATGAATTTTGTATGGCTCATGATTAGATTCAATTGTTAACAAAAATGACACGCGCGGAATGTAGATTTTATTAACGGTCGAGGGTCTTGGTACCTTGGAGCACAAGTGAGAAGGTTGCTCATGAAACATTGTTCCATTGAATAGTAATTGGTTAAGTGCGTGAATTAGTAGTAAGTACCTATAGAATGCGAAAATGAATACTAGTTGACTTGCACTAAATATATTTTTGGTTGATAAAAGTAAGTCTGGCTGTCTGTTTGCATTTTAGTTTGTCATATCAAGTGAGGCATAAAATTTAGAGATTATGATTTGGTTACTGTGTTGTATATTTGCAGGAGCATGTAACAAAGTTTGATGAAACAGATAAATGTCCTTTCACCCAGTTTTTTTCTTGGGTATGGGGTGGCTCCAAATACTCTGGTCTTTTGTGTATGGCCCTCTCATCTATAATCTACTTTGTAATGGAAGTTGTTTCAGATACCTTTTCTGGTTAGTAAGTTCTGTACTCTATTTCTGATTAAACTCAAGTATAGGCTTATGGTCGAGGCGTCGAGCTTCTCACTGTTTTGTGACTACATAAAAAATTGAAGTTCTTAATGTAAATCTAAACTTTGTATTGAGCACGACTGTCAAGAGGCAGGGTGCACTGAGTTTTTCTACAGTAGTGTGTTTTCATTGATGTCATATTAAAAATTAAAAAAAATTGTCTTACTCTATAACACTTAAGTTTTCATAAGTGTACTTTTTTAAGATCTTGTTCTAATTTCTTTGCAAGGATGAAGGATTATTGAATAAGGTATCCTATAAGTGTACCCAATTATGTTTGTTTTACTGAATATAATCTTTTAGTAGTGCTGATGTATCTTCCAGTCTACCAACAAGTCTAATGTCCTTTTTTTTTCCTTTTCTTTTTTTCCTTTTTGTAAATTTTGTAATGGCAGTTGAGTCAATTCCTTTGCTTGAAACTGCATTTTCAAGATATACAGTGTTCTTGATTTTCTCTTATTGGTGGTTGAGAAGAAATGGACACCCAATATTTGGCCCATCACATGCTTGGAATGTTTTGGGTTTAAGAGCCATAATGGGATTTCTCTCTTTGATGAGTTTTGTGTATTGGTAAGTGACATTATATGCTTATATTTCTGAATATGCAATATATTTGTTGGCAAGTGCTTTTCTGGATTAGATTACATCTTACATTCCCTTGTTTTTTTTCTTCTCATGAACTAGTTTAATATCTGATGACTATTTGCAATTATTGCATAATGGTATGCATGTCCTATCTAGTTAGGAATTTTTTGAAGAATAACTTAATACTAAGCTAGGGTCACATTACCATATTGTTTTTTAAGTGGTGTAATGTTCCCAGACGGGCCACATTGGTCTGACATTACTTACCCTGTGTGTTGCGAACTGGTTGTGATGTGACAATTACTACTATATGCTGCCTATAGATATGTTAATGTGACCTTCCCAGAGCATATCATGTAGTTTCTTTGATTTGTGTGGACATATTAAAATTGACTCTTTGAGGAGGTGTATTATATAATTGCAATAATTTTAGTAATACCTATAGATGTTTTCAGTTATCTGTCTGTTTTTAACCGTGCTGGTACACTTTGACGTTCCCAGTTATGTTTTATGCTTGTTTATCCTGTCCTCATAACCTGCAAGTGTGTTTGGAAAGCTTTATCACAGGCTTGTAAATTTCATCCGTTTGAACCTGATTTTGTGAAGCTTAGTAATGAATTAGATCAAATCTGTTTCAGCATACAGATGGCTCCTTTATCACAGGCAATAGTATTAAGCTTCACAAGTCCAATAATAGGTTCAATCATGGCAAGAATTATTTTGCAAGAGAAGTTGCAAATTCAAGATATTGGAGGTACACTGGTACTTAATGTTTTTAGTTTCTCCTCTCTTTTTTGCCTCTTATCAGAAAATTCAAGCAGTGCTGCCTGATATGTGAATGATACGTCATTAACTATGTAGTGTTTATATTAAAAATGTTTAGAATTTTTTTTTTGTTTTCTCAAAAATTGTATATATTTTTTTCATTCTGTCTTTATATAAAATTGAGCTGTCATGTATCAGACAGCAAGTGATTGCTTTGTTGACCATTTTCTGGTGAGCAGGTTTGGCTTGCAGTTTCATCGGTGTGCTCTTTATCTTCCGACAGGCACTTACTACTCAAGGTACAGATGTGAGTTAACAGAACCTTCTAACTAAATGTTGAATGTATGTCTTTGATATGGTAGAAACTAATTGTAAAAATGTGATTATGCTTGATTTTCCTATTATGATAAAGTATGGCATATCTTTGTTGCTATCTCATGCCTTAAAAGCTCTTGCTCCTTTAGGGTATCCATGCTATTTGTATGCTGTATGTACAAAATAGTTCATTTTCCAAGCTCTCTCCCATTCATGGTAAAACCAATGTTTATGCTCATTTCTCCCCAGTGTACAAGTAAAGAGTATTGAACCTACTTTGGTAATATATGTTGAAGGATAAGTTCAAAGATTTATATTTTTCTACAAGTTGAAGACATTTTATTGGATGTTTCTTTTTTCGTCTGAATTTGTTTTTCTCTTCCATGAATCATGCGTTTGATTATGGACTTGTACAGGAAGGAATAATAGTAGGGCAACCCACATATATGCGGTCTTACTCGGTTTATTTTCATCAATTACTGGTGGAGTAAGCTATTGCCTTATAAAAATTGGAGCTAAAGCCGCTGATCAACCTATGTATGTATACTACTTGTTTTTTTATATAAAATGAAATGATGTTACTGATTTTTTTTATATAAAAAGCAATAAACATGATGTTTTATCATATTTCTTGCCATAATTTTTTGTTTGTTAGCGAACCAGCAACAATGCTCGTCTAATTGTTCGCACAATCCTTTTTGGTATATTTTACTTGTATAAAAGGATGAATATTCATTTATTCCATGCTGCTGAAACTGGAAGAGAGTTATACATAATACACCTTTCCATCCTTTAAGCCATGACTCTTAACATACTTTTCTTTCTTACATTTTTATTCATTCATTTCCATTCCAAATTTCACACTGCTTTACTGAGAATGAAATGGCACAAAGTATATAATATTTGTGTAACTGTACCTGTATTTTCTATTATATGAGACTTAAACTATGCTACCATCACCAGTAGTAGAAATAAACTGAGAAAACTATTACTGAAACTATCTTCTAAAATTCTACTCTATTTTCAGGGTTACTGTCTTTGCATTTGTCATACTGGCTAGCCCTGCAGCAGGAATTTGTGCATTTGCCTTGGAGGTGAGCTCATTTAATGGTAGTAGCTTATGTGCTTCCTCCTGGTGATTTATATCATTAATTACCTCAGTACACTTCTATGATATAAAATTCAGTAATAAGAAAGTAACAAAGCAAATAAGTATGAATAAAGTTTTTCTATTGATACAAGCTCTTGTGATCTGTTTTAACTATCAACCAATAAAGCTGTAGCAAACTGTAGAGATTTATATATTTTGCTTTAGTTTGGAATAGCCATTCTGTATTATGTGTTCTGAGTGTACATTCTTTATGCAGGACTTGGTGCTACCAAGCCTTTATTCATTTGGTATCATGCTAATACTGGCTGTTCTTGCATTCTTCGCCGAGGTATTATTCTTAACTACAAGGGCTCCCTTCATTGGTATCATGTAAAACGTAAAATTTTGGTACAAGGCCATTCAAACTACAGAGCAGGCCCTATTTATGTTAACTTCTAAACCACAAGGATTCAATCTCTATTGGCATGAAGCATTAAGCATAGATATGTGCTCTGCTGCAGGTATTTTTCGCACGTGGACTTCAACTAGAATTAATTGGCAAAGTTGGAAATGTTCTGTACATGGAGGTGCCATTTTTACTCTGCCTTGACTTGTTTTTCTTCGTTTTTTTGTTTTTGTTTTTGTTTTGTGTTGATGTTTTCATGTGCATGCATATATGCAGGCTGCTCTATCGCAAGTTTGGGGAATGGCTTCGTCGATTATAGAAGTGTCTATTGCACGACTAGTTGGGTGTTTTCTTATCTTATTTTCAGTGTCTTACACTTTTTATATTGAACCCGATCTAGAGATAGAATGAAGAAACAAAGAAGATATATGTATAGCCAGGCCTGGACTGGCCTTCTGTTTTGCCCATGGCACCCCATTTTTTATTTTTTATTTTTTTGTAATCAATTGCTTTTATTTCCAACACAGTTTTGTTGTTGCTCTTCAAAGAAAAAAAAAAACATTCGAAACTCTAATCCAGTTACTGTAGTGGACAAGTGTTCTTGATTTTGTGTATATATTTATGTGAGAAATGGAGCTGGGTTGTTGGACAGTTAATAGAGAGGAAAGGTGACAACTCTCCACAAAATTTCTCTTATGCTCCAACCTTACTTCGTTCCATATTCCATCATTAATGCCATTCTGATTCCACAAAACCCCTTCCCTTTCCAACTTAGAGGCGACAATTCAAAATTTGAATTGATAAGGTGTTATTTCAGTATGATCTTAAAGGAGTTTGGATTGGATTACGTCGGATAAATTGTGGATTATTAGTGTCGAATGCGCGAATTTGTCTGATCTGATCCGATTCGGTTCGAAATTTTGCAGAATAAATTCGATTCAGAATTAATCGGATTAAATCGATTTTTAGTCTGATTGAATTTCGAATGCCAGTAAATTTGAATCCAAATGCAGCAACCCGACATAATTCAACAAACAAAATTTTAATTTTAATTTCACAAATTAAATACTACCAAAATAGTATAGGACCCCATGAACGTGTCAAGTCAATGGAAGCGGGTGTTATGAAGAGTGTTGAATCATTAATACACAGCATTTATTCTCAAAACATGGAAGGAACATTTGCAGCCCAAAAATATACTACTATAGTATCACAGTAGTTTTTTATTTTATTTTATTTTAAAATTGAACTACACAACCGGGGTAGCTCTCTCATTTTAACCCAAATCCCACCCCACCCGGCGCAATAGGATTCGAACCCACGACCTCCTACACGGAGATGTGTGTCTTGACCATTGCGTCACCCCCTAGGGGGCAGTATCACAGTAGTTCATAGGAAGTTTTGTTTTATTTTGAGACAAGCTTCTAGGGTGTTAGTTAAATATAGAACTGCCATTAACATCCATTTAGGGGTAATGTTGGAATGATAAGAATTTGTCAATGGGGTAAGGTGAGCAAAGAGGGTGAAGGATATGCATTGAAAAATAAAAACGTGATTTCTGGGAGATACAGTTGGATTTAATAATTCGTGTCGAAACCTGATATACAATGCAAACATGATACGAAATTAACTTGTTTTAACTCACATGTTATAATCATGTGTATTCGTGTTGACGAACTCAACGTGCGCCTTTGGAAGTCACGTATTGGCGGGACAAAAATTACGTGGCAGGTGGCACGTTTTAGTTTGTCATTTTCGATTATAAATTTTTATGTACCATCGTAAATTTAAATGATTCACTATCATAACTTAAGAGATCATAGAGTAAAGATCAGTGACGTGCATAACGGGCCCATGCATGCAAGATTGAGAAATAGATTCTTATCTCATGAAGTGAATTATGGTTTGAAAACGAAATACGAGAAAAGACTAGATAGTACCGTGTGACGAACGTACGTAGGGTTCGGCTCATTTTTGCCTTGTTTAGAGGTAGAAGAGAGGTGTTGTTTGTTTCCTGAGAATCTGATTTTCTTTGAATGTGTCTGTGCCTTTTCCATTCTCTATTCTAGCTAGCTTCCCATTCCCAGACCAGAGCCGAAAGCTATAAAGACCGCACGCAGGCACGTGCCACACCACCTCTCTTTTATTGACTTTTGCTTACTTGTCTCTTATTTTGTACTCACTGCAATTACCAAACTACCCTTACTTTGTTCTTTCCTTTCTTCTTCCTCCTCCCTCACCTGACCAAGCTTTTGTAGCACATATTCTTTCCCTCTTCTCTTACACATCAAACAACAATGAAATACCAAATGTACGTATGGAATATTATTGCATTACATGCAGTACAATTAGTTTATTGTATATACATCAACTTTCACTCTCACATAAATGTTTTTACTATTCTTTTTTTAAAAAACCAAAATTTCACGGATAAAAGTAAAGTATATATAATGCGAACAATAAACTACAAATGCATATATTAAAAGAGTTTTCATTCAAGACTGAGAACGACTAAACTAAATCAAGACGAGTGCTAAGAATTTTGGGAACGTTTGTTTCAATCATTTCTTCAATCTCATTTGGAAACAACAACAAATTGAAAACGTCGATTGGCTTGGAGCTTCGTTCACAGAGCTTATCTTTGTGTTGAGAATTTTTATGTCTTTTATCCACTTTCATGTGGTAAAAGTAAGATAATTAACATGTAAAAGAGGAGTATATATGGAAATTGATTTTAATTCTCTTCCTAATTAATTTTGCATATAGATCAAAAGAAATAATAAAAAAAATCTGATTACAAAAGCTATCCAACATCACTTTATAAGCCCACATCAGAATTTTTTTTTTAATGGAAACTAGAACTTCTCATTAAATCCAAAGAGGCCAAAACGGCGTACAAAATGAAAGAAACATAACAAAAACTATCCAACTAGACCAAACTAAGCAAAGCATGAAAACTATCATGGTAAAAATCATAGAGTTCTGATGTGGAAAGCCACTTGAAGGAGACTGGCCTTGAAGAGCAGTCTCTAGAAACAAACCAGGGGCACTAGATAAATCCTCCCTCCGGATTGCCGAGGCGATAAGCCCACATCAGAATTAATTTTATTTTCTACAATTTATCTTATGTGATAGCATACAAAAGAATTTGTATGAGATAAAAATCGTACAATAGTGTTACCAAACAAACCCTTTGTAGTCGGACATTGTGGTTATGAAGTCCAAGCCTAGTAATGCGGGCAATTGACGGATCAACTGTTGGATCATCCGCCAACTGTTACACAAAAAATCGCTCCAAATTTAACCCTCATAGACGGCTAGCGGTCCCCAAATTGAGAAATTTACTTCAAACGAGCGAGGTCCCATTTTCCTACACGGATCGGGCAACCCGTCTGGGAACACCCCTAGTTGCGGCATGAAGTCCAACCCACTTGTCTCTACCCTCTATACTCTACAGTCTAGGCCAGACAAGAGCCTCTGAGTCGGAGGTTTGTGCCCAAGTTCAAGTGTTTGACTCGCTTCAATAGAGCATGCCACAAACGACAGTTCGGTCTCTGTAAATTGACCGTTTAGGGAAGACGGTGGGGTCGAGGTAATTAAATGGAGAAACGGGTCCATTTAGCGAAGGACGACGACACAGTCACTGATTCAAAAACAGGCTTATCGAAGCCACCACAACAGAGAAGAGGCCGTCACTCACCTCTCTGCTTTGCATATTATTCTCTTCCTTTTCTTTATTTTTTTCCCAACTTTCCTTTACTTTATATCTCCACTTTACTTTCTTCTCCTTCTTCTTCACACACCTTCGTTTTATTCTTCTCCTTCCTTTTATTTTTCTGGGTGCGAGGAAACTCAGTGATCATCACAAGTAGCAGCTAGCGGCAATGACAGAAATCAGCCACCCTCCCATGGAGCAGCTCCAGGACCTCGAGTACTGCATAGACTCCAACCCCCCTTGGGGTATGTATTATTTTCATTTTTTTTGTCTCCTTTAATTTCAATACCTTTCTTTGTTCTCTGTGTGTGTTAAAGTTTTGGTCTTTGAAATGAATGGGATTGTGGGTAGGTCTGTTTCAGCTGTAGCAGAGTGGCCTCAGTCTCTCTGTTTCGTTACTGTGCTGTTGATGTTGCTTCAATTATTTGCTGATTCACTTAGGCATTATAAGCAAAGAGAGACAGAGAGAAAGAGTGAGCTCTTCTATTTTCTTTAGCATTGGGAAATGCTGAATCTTACTTGTATTAGAACTAGTTTGAAATTAAAATCTGTACATATGACAGCAAGATGCAGGAGTGAGTAACATTCAGCATTTAAAATGTTTTTGTAGCTTTGCTAAAAGTTGTTATTGAAGGGCTTCATACCTTTCTTTTTCTTCACCTGTGATTTCTTGGCTATCAAACAGAGATTTCTAGACACTAGAATGGATGGATGGACTGATATGGGACTTTTTTGTTGTGGTTCTTTTTTGGTAGAAGGTTTATGAGACTGTAGTAATGTTATAGTAGCTTTTAGTGTTCAGGTACTCGGGAATGGGGACCCTCTTTCTTTATGCTTGTGGGGACCCAGCATTCTCTATATGTAGTCATGTTGTCTTCTGTTTTAAGGAGTTATTGATAGCACATAGAGGTAGTTGATTATTTATTGTTGCATCTATATCTCGAATTCAAAATGTATTGTATTGTTCCGTATTTGGACAATGAGAGTGTAATCCTCACATAGACCTCCCACTATCTATTAGTGTTGAGTAAACCTAGTTATTTGGTGGCTGGTCCAAGAAGGGCAGAGCTTCGAATTCAAATCCTTTCACTCCCTAAAAAGAGAAGCCCTTTTCATAAGACCATCTAGTTCTTTGCTCGATGGAAATTTAGTGTAGTCATGAGTGAAGTCTTACGTTATCAAGGATCTAGTTGTAGTTGTCAAAATACTTTGTTCTTTTCAGTCATAGTGCGTCTATGAAAGATTCCATTTAATTAGTTTGCCATGAACATTTACACATCACCCTGGAACCTAGAGTAGCATGAAGATACCAAATATCTGAGGGAGAAGAGGCTTGAAAGAGATTGAAAAAATGTTGGTGGAGTTGTGATAGCTACTATGAACAGCTATGAATAAGACTTGCACACCAGTGTGGAAATGAGATGGAGTTATATGGCATGATTACATCACTTGATAAGTTGATTCTTGAGAAACTGAAAATGTAGAGATTTCACTCTAACAAGAGTTGAACTGGTTATAATAGTGTGTTAATGATGCTGGAATGTGATGCCTGCAAGTAGGGTAAACAGTTGATTAATATATCTGATTATTCCAGATCATGTTTATTGCATTACACACCCTTGAAATTTGATATCATGCCAAACTTTTCAGTTAGAGCCACAGAGGCTTAGGGTATTTGTAACCACTCACATGACCCTGTGCCTCTTTGAGAATGTATCAAAAGAGCCGTAATTTTTTTTATGTCACGTCTTAAAATTTAAATGTGTACTATTTTTTTCACTAGGATGTTCATCCATTTACATTTTCTGCTGAAATCCTTACCTTCTTGTCTTTGCCTTGTAACTAAACCTTTTTCTTGCAGCTGAAACCATTGTATTAGCCTTTCAGAACTACATCTTGATGTTGGGCACGAGTGTTATGATTCCTTCGTTGCTCGTCCCATTTATGGGTGGATCTGCTGTAAGCTAGTTTTCTCTCAAACTGCCTCTCTTTCCTTCCATTCAATTTCTCTGCTTACTCAGTTATAATTTTCACATTGTTTAGAAGTTTTCAATTTAGGAAAGTTTTTGTCCTGACCTATTTGATATGGGTGTGAAGAAACCTTCATACCCACTTCTATTTGGGTCCCACCCATGATGCTCTAGGTTGAAAATCCACTGCTTGTTGGTGTTTCCTGACAACTTTTCTTGATCTTTCCTTTGGCCAAGGTCCACTTTAGATTGGATACTTGTAGTTTTTGTTGTCAAATTATGGCCTAGAAGATCTTGGTGGGACTCATAAAAATGGTAGGTTAGGTCTTTAGCCTTTATATCTGCAACTTACCGATTTTTGTTACATTTTCTGTTTTGACCTTTGCTTGCTTATTCAACCAGGGTGACAAAGCACGAGTAATACAAACTCTACTCTTTGTAGCTGGCATAAATACACTTCTCCAAGCACTTTTTGGAACGAGATTGCCAACTGTTGTTGGGGGCTCCTTGGCTTATGTCATTCCCGTGGCTTATATTATACATGACTCATCATTACAACGGATTGTCGATCCACATGAAGTAAGTTCTCTAATCCCGTAAACGATAACACTCCATTTCAATCTTCTATTTAGAATTAGTACGTAATAACCTTTTCAGTCAATAGGGGTAATGTAAGAGATCTTCCCATGTAATTATTTTGCAGAGATTTATACAAACAATGCGAGCAATTCAAGGAGCCCTAATTGTAGCCTCAAGCATACAAATCATCTTGGGTTATAGCCAAGTTTGGGGTCTCTTCTCACGGTACATCAAAATAGTGCTTACTACTTTGTGGTTTGCAGTAATAATGCTTACTGTTATTCACATATTTGTTGTTTCCATCTTCAGGTTTTTTAGTCCACTTGGCATGGCACCGGTGGTAGGCTTGGTTGGTTTGGGATTAATTCAACGAGGATTTCCTGATGTAGGTATTCTTGCTATAGGGAATTATTGTATCTATTGGTAGAGCATCCATTTTATTTGATGCAAGTAATCACATCTTGAGGCCAAATATTTGTTCTCTACTGTCATACATCTATAATTCCAACGTGTTCATTAGTATTCTGCGACTTGGATAGCTGGTTCTATATTTTTCAAGCTTTTCGATTTTCATTTTGCTGTGAGCAACAGTAGAATGCATCCTCTATTCCTCATAAGTCATATCACGTGCCTCTAGTTTTTTACTGTCAACTTTTTTGAAATGTTATGCCAGTTTGTTAATGAAGTTTGTTTTCTTTTCTAGCTGGGTAACTGTGTAGAAATCGGGTTACCAATGTTGCTGTTGGTCATTGGATTGTCACAAGTAAGTATTTTTCGGTACAATAGTTGGGTGAGGTCTCTTTAGATAACTATTATTTTGCTCCCTCATACTTGTCTGGATTTGGTGAATTGCAGTACTTAAAGCATGTGAGACCATTCAGGGATGTCCCAATATTTGAACGGTTTCCAGTATTAATATGCATCACAGTCATTTGGATCTATGCCCTTATCTTGACTGCCAGTGGAGCTTACCGGAACAAGCCACATAAAACTCAAATAAGTTGTCGTACTGACCAAGCAAATCTTATATCTACTGCCCCTTGGTAATTTAAAAACTCAGTTGGTCTTTATTTATACTGCATTTGCTGGTTCTAGAATCTTACTTTGAAGTTTTAGGTTTATGTTCCCATACCCTCTGCAGTGGGGCCCACCTACATTTTCGGCGGGTCATTCATTTGCTATGATGTCTGCGGTTCTTGTGTCAATGGTCGAGGTACCTATTAAGTTTACAATTCTAACTCATTGTCTCACAGTAGTAGCCGAAGTAAACTATCATATACAATACAAAAATGTTCCGGCAAAATTATAATTTCATAGGTTACTTCTGGCATTGCTAGAACTGCTACTTGACCTTGATTCTTTTGCTGCAGTCAACGGGTGCTTACAAGGCAGCATCTCGTTTGGCAATTGCCACTCCACCACCTGCATATGTATTGAGTCGGGGCATTGGCTGGCAGGTGAGTTGATTTATTAATCGTTCCTCCTTTTCATGTATTAGCAATATCAACCACTGGTAGTGAACAATATATTCCATTAGATTTGTGGGTTTAAATAACGTGATTGGGCATCCGGAGAAATTTGTTAGAGCCTTTGCAGCCACATGTAACAAATACAGTAATGCATTTCGAGGCATCCCTTTCAATTTCCCTTGGACTGTAATAGCACTGTATAGCAGGGCACAACATCTAAAATGTCAATTTATATAGGCAGTTATTGACTCTCCGAATTGAAGTAAGCCTTCTTAGAAGAACAATTGAGGAAATTTAGCAAGAATTTGAAAGTTTTGTTTGGTTGAAGATTCTAACCTGTCAATTATTCTAGGAAAAGGAAATTACTCCAAAATGACTTGCAATGTTGTCTTTGGAGCTACCCTTCGGCTTACACATCCCTTCATACCTGCATCTGAATGCTCGGGGGATCTTATGTTAATACTAATAAATTGATCAACATTTTCTTTTCTGTCTTTGCAAGAGCTTGATAGCTTTGTTTGTTGGTCTGATAGGGGATTGGTGTCTTGCTTGATGGCATGTTTGGAACATGCACCGGTTCTTCTGTCTCAGTGTAAGAATATTCATTCTGTCGCAGTTGGAGGATTTTTTTGGTTAATCATATTCATACCCCAAGAAACAAGTTTAACAGAAAATGGTCATGTAACCAGGGAAAATGTGGGACTACTTGGCCTAACACGAGTTGGAAGTCGAAGAGTTGTTCAAATTTCTGCTGGCTTTATGATTTTCTTCTCCGTCTTAGGTAAGTGCCAAACTAGTAAACTACTTTCGATACATTAGATAAATCTTAAAGCTACATTTATGATGCATCTTTCATACGCTTGCAGGAAAATTTGGAGCTGTATTTGCATCTATACCCTTTCCCATATTTGCTGCACTATATTGTGTTCTCTTTGGCCTAGTGGGTACGTCATTAGCTCAAGAAAACCTCATTTTCTATTGTTTTCTACTTGTTCACGTCCCTTTACTACATTGACTTGTTTTCTTTCAGCCTCAGTTGGATTATCGTTTCTTCAGTTCACAAACATGAATTCGATGAGGAACCTTATCATCACGGGGCTCTCGCTGTTTCTTGGGTTATCCATTCCAGGATTTTTTAATGAATATGGCGGACGACTAGTGCATACAAATGCCGGATGGGTAAGTTTGTGATAAACCAAAATTTTCATGCCCTAAATACTTTAGATAACACGATGGTATTATCTTTTTGCAGTTTAATGCATTTATGAACACAATATTCTCGTCACCAGCAACAGTGGGTCTGATTGTAGCAGTGTTTCTGGACAATACATTAGAGGTGGAAAGATCGAAGAAAGATAGAGGCATGCCATGGTGGGTGAAGTTTAGAACATTTAGAGGAGACAACAGAAATGAGGAGTTTTATACACTGCCATTCAATCTAAACAGGTTCTTTCCACCAACATAGTATATAGAAAATCAAAAGCTAACTATCAGATTTTGTATCAAGCTCAGGATCTTAGAAAATCAGAATCGTTTCTATTTTTTGTGGGCTGCATGCTCAATGTAAGTTGTAGATGCTGATTACAAAAAATCAGAAAGATCCACAACCATTTTTCAAAGCATATGTTTAAAAAAAGATCTTCCATCAGTTATTGACTGGCTTGCAGCTATGAAAACCATTACCACGACCTGTTTATGCGTCTTCTGGAATGGAGGTTTGTACTGCTAGATAGGAATCACTTAGCCACTACATTAAACTACCAACACTCACTAAACAACCAAACTTTGGATTCCCTCGCCCCTCGAAGCGGTCAAAGCATGTAACTCCCTGGAACTTTTGTACTTTATTTGATGCAGGCAATTTCAAAGTTCTGTACAGATTCAACTCTTGATATCAACAATCAGTCCAATTTTACCATGTACATGCATTGGCACTGCAATACAGTGTATCTTACAATTTCACATATGGGACCAGTTTCATTAATAGAGTGCACGCCAAGTTCATATCAAATATAGTTTATTTAACAAATAAATTTGCTACATTTAGCTTATGAAACAAAAATACACATTAAAAATGTAATAACACAAGTCCAAAGATCAAAATATAGTTTATCAACAAATGAAATTTATAATCCAACTTCAATTACAAAGATCTTCAATCCAACTCTAATTACATGAATCAAAACTAGAAACTGAAGTTGAGAGCACAAAGTTATCCTCAGAAATAAGCTCAACATAGTTCTCAGCCTAATGGTCAAATATTGACTACACCCCTGTGGGGACAATTCGAAACATATTTTCGAGCATTCATAGGGACATTTCGGAACATATTTTCTAGCATTCATCGGAGGACATTTCAGGACATTTTCGAGCAGAACATTTCGGGACATATTCTTCGGGACTTGATTTCGAGCACACATCGGGACAACTCGGGATAAATTTTCAAGCATTCATCAGGACAACCAAACCAATCTTTCAAATATCATTAACCACATAACCAATTCTCTTATTTCAAAACCCACATAACAGTCACTTTGGGTTTTCAATTCATAAGCACTATTTTCAAAACAGAAAAGCTTTTTACCAATGTAAATCAGTATTCTCAAAAAAGGGGACTCGATTTTGATAAAAATGTTAAAAATTTTGGATTACATGCTACGTACATAATTTCGTTATATAGCATAAACATATGTATCATTCAACATAATTATGTAAAACATAATCGAATTCAGATAAAAGCAAAGAACTTCGACGTGCAAGTAAGAAGCCTCAGACAGCCTAGTTAACATCAAAAAGATTCAGCCGGTAATTCCAAAATAAAACATCATTGGCTTCTCCAAACAACACACAGTTAAATTAGTAGGAAAAAAAGTGTGATCGCACAAAACGGCTCCGTAAATCAAAGGTGTAAAAACCAGATTCACAGGTTCCTATCAAGATGCGAAGCAAATTGCTATCGGTCCAATGTAGCATCGGCGGTCAAAGCAAGGCTACCGTCGACGTGGCATCAGACCATAATAAAGAAAAACATAAAAATAGACCCTCAGAGTCCCGTTCCAAATCACACACAGCAAGGAAAAGAAGAGCAGAGCTACAAAAGCATAAGCCAATTGACAACAAACCCTAGGAGACGATTCCACAAAAGAATACGAACCTTAGAGCTGCTGTGAATTGGGAACCTCTAATCTCCAACTGCTGTTTTAAGTGTCATACGGCACTTCCTATCAATCTGGGTACTCTTCCTCATTGGGCAATCGACAGAAGCAAAATTCGAAAAGCTAAACAACAACCCTAATTTATTGCTGTGAACCAGAGGCGATGAGTGAAAACGATGAAGGGGCGGTTTATTATATAGAGAAGAGGAGGAGGGGATGGGAGCTGTGAAACCCTAATTATATCCGTTAGGCCTATTGGGCCTTTGGTCTGAGATTTGGGCCAGTCAATGTTAAGTTAAGGCCTGGGCCTATTAATTAAATCCAGAGTTTTACATTTGCGATTAATATATTTATATGTAGATTGTAATTAAAACGACGTCGGAGCATCTGAAATTTCCATGCCAAATTGGCAAAAGGAACAGCACATCTACTTTAGAGAAATGTTGACGAGCATTCAAGAGAGTGGAGTCCCATTTTAAATTTTCAAATATAGCCGTCCGTACACAGCTCAACAGCAATGAACACACAGTGATCGATCGATCGATCTGTTAAGTAGAAAAAACTCTGCAAATGTCGATGGTTGGCGACTCGACGTGGGTCGGCAAAAAACCTCTGAGGCGCATCGGAGGCATGTCCGACGCCCTCTCCATTGCTTCCGATCTCGGCTTCTCCGTCTCCCAACCACCTTCCCAAGTAGGTTCACAATTTTTCGATTGCTTGCTTGTATCAATTGTTTGCTCGGATCATCACATTTTCGATCTCAACTCACGTCAATTGTTTACTTGTATTATGGACCAGAAATTTTGATTTTTTACTTCTTTCTGGCATCAACAATTTATAGAGTATGCGTTCATAATTTTCCCCGGAAAGATTATATTCTTCTATTTGCTCATTTCTAGCTACTTATTGAGGCCCAATTGTAGTTGATCCAGTAAAAGGACGGGAAGAGATTGAATGGTTATTGGATTTTGTAGGGTTTTTTATTACTCAATGTGTGAAAGAGGGATTTTTTTTTGTGGCTGTGGTGACAGTGGGGGGCTTGATTGGGATCCCGGGCTCAATTTGAATAACTGGTGGTGATATTTGAGAGGAAGATAAGTTGAGTTGCTTCCAGCCGTTCACAAATGATTTTAGGTGGAAATTATGAATTTGGTTATTGGATGAGGCTTCCTAGAAAAAGGTTTCCGCTGGTCATGCCTTTGTTTCACTATCATATGGTATTTTATAAGTGTTAGACCTAATTGTTGTTGATGCGTGGAATGCGCATTTTTGTAGGGGTCTTGTACATGTAGGAGTTTTGTAGATTGATTTTCACACTTAATATTTTCTTGGGTTGAGCTCACTTAAGAGTTTGGACTTGAGTACCCAATGCCTGCGCACCAAAGTAGTTCATACCGTAACAAAAGCCTAGGGCGGGGCATTAAATATGGATAATAGTAGGGAAGATAAGTATTAATGATAATTCTCATAAGTTGTAGTTTATGGAATGTCTATTGGTGAAGTCATTTCTTCTGTCCTAGTTTTATAAATCTGCAGTCATATTATTGTCAGGCATGACACAGTTGACTAACTTGGTCACTATGTGATGAAGCTTGAGTTTCTGGAAGTGAAATTCATTGCAGTTTCTTATCTTCATTAATGTTACTGAGTTTGGCCTTTTTCTCCCCCAACTTTTGCCTCTAGGAAGAACTTCAAAATCTATCCACTTCTACTGGTGAAAAGGGTGATGATTTAATCAAGGTTTTAAGAGAACTTACAACTGTTCAAAGACAAATTGCAGATTTGCAAGTGGAACTTCAAGGTAGAAAGGTGAAGTATCTCAGTTATAGCTTCATTCACATTGACTTATCTCTGTTCATGACCGTAACATGTTACTTATATATTTGACTTGCACTCTGTAATTTATAGGATGACAAGAATGTGGCCCATCTGACGCATGTGAGTGAAATGGAAAAAAAATGTGAAACTCTGTCAAGGATAACAACAATATTGAAAGATGTTATTCAGAATAAGGTAATTTATTATTCTTTGTACCTGCCTTCTTGACATGAATATGCTAAAGTTCATCAAAGCACTGCAATATTGTTGCATTCTGAATAATGCCCTATACTTGAATACATATACATGAGATGGTACGAGTCTCACACTTACAAACAGGCAAATGGTGTTTTCTTCCTGTAGAAAACAAATACTATCAATCAGCTGAACCTCTTTTTTTTTATTACCTGTTATGGCCTTCGAAAGATGCTATTACTTGAGTTTAGCTCATTGATTTTCTCAGTTATTGGCTTAATCTCTGATGAATAATCCAATTCTTTGCAATGCTTGCTTATTATTATCTTGCTATTCAAGTATGGAGATATCAACTAGTCAATTTTATGCACAACTTTCTCATGGTTTATTTGGGTTATCCACTATCTAGATCTATTCTTTGAAATCCTACAGTTACAGTTTGCACCCTGCAACTGTATTAGCCACTGCACTAGGCTTCCTTTGTTTAGGCTTTTCTTCTTTCCTTATTCTTTCTAATGATATAATTATAATGTTCATTTATTCTATACTCTATTTGATCTCCTTTTCGCTTACTTATATATGTTGGCAGGACCGCATCATAGCTCGTCTTCAACAACCGTATTCACTTGATTGCATTCCTGTTGAAGCAGAATATCAGGTTCGTGTTCTTGAGAAAAAAAAATGAACATGTTCTAAGCGTATTGCTATGTCATATGTTGTATTGAACTGTATTTTTCTGTTCTGCTTACAGTTACAGAAGAAAACAAAAACAACTTTCTGTCAAGCTTACAAGCTTGAAATCATTTTGTTGTGTGAACTGTGAACTGATAGTTCCATACTTCCAATATTTATGATATATTCTTCTTCAATTGTTTTGGGGTTTTTGCAGAAACAATTTTCAGAACTATTAATGAAGGCTGCCAGTGATTATGGTGCACTGACAGCATCAGTTTCAGATTTCCAATGGAGCCAGAACTTTAAGGAGTCTCCTTCAGTGTGGGGGGTATGCTTATAGAGACCTTTGATCCTTCAAGCTATCTTTGTTTTTTCTGTTAAATAAATGTTTTCATTTTTATTTAGCCAGGCCAAGAAAAAGATAAAAGAAACCAACTTGCTCTCACTTCTGATTTGTTGAAACATGCCTTGGGTTCTTATTGTTTGACCTGACATCCAGCATCCATGACAGTTGAAACCACGTGACTGTCAATCTTGTATGTTGTATCAAAGAGAGCGTTTTGCTGCATGATCTTCACTTCAATATGGTTATATTTGTGCAGGAAATGCTCCGCCCTATTCCTGTTGCATTGGCATCATGCACTCGGTTTTTTGAGGCCATGTCTGCCATGAGAGAATCGTTTGCAACACTTCAAAATCTGAGAGTGGGTAACTCTCCTTTTCCCACGACACCAGGCAATGACTTGTCGAAAAAAGTAGGTGGTGATTCTGAGTGCGTGACTCCACCTCCTTGGAGAAGTGAAGCAAGCTACGATGGGTTGGCTACAGAGACACAAGTAGAGAATGAAAATGGGGACTTAGATGGCAGAACCCACAGAAGACTGTCATGGCCTCCCGGGAAAAAAACGTCACTTAATGAAAACCCTGGCCTGGCCTGAATACATGGTGTTCACTCACCTTGTATATTTATTCAGAGGAATTCTCATATACATGATTTGCCTGAAACACCAATATGTTTGTGCAGTATACATATATTTTTTGTATGTTTGTATTTATAGCTTTGTTTTCAGGGTGTGGTAGTGGCTTCAAACCTTCATACAGTTTTACCGTTACAACAAGATCAAATTTATTGCTTGCATCAGAAATTTATCCATAATTTTTTAAAATATGAAAATTGAGGCTTATTTTGCAGACCATGGAGATGGTGTATAAAATAGCAGTACTGTTTTTACTTCATAATTGGAGTATTGGACCTGTTCAATATCTATAGCTTGTAGAAGAAGAAATAGAGGAATTGGTGATATTATTGATGTGGGGAGTTTGAATTTTATCCTTCATCTCTCTACAATAAATTATTTTTAAATATTTAAAAATACTAAATTTAAATTAATATATCTAAATAATTTGTTAACCAATGGTCTCTACTTGTGGAATAGAAACAAAAGACTGTTCTAGATTTGATAGAAAAAAAGACCCAATCTGATGTATGTAGCCATATGAAATGGAGCTTTGTTGTAATCATTCGCATAATCAATAATTTAAAGATCCAAATGCAAGTGATGATCATGTTACGTTATGGTGCCACATATCATATCCTATTTTATTTAATGCAAAATCAAACAAATCAACGGCTATCTGGGCCCTACCCATGAATTGATATTCGTTCGGCCCATATACGTCCAAAACCCAGCAGGACCTACCACAGCATCTTCCAGATTCGTGTAGTACAGACTATAGATTAGATATGAATGGTTTATGAGCTATTATTATTATTATTGTTATGATTATTTAATTTTGTTACAAGAAGAGTCCACATTTGTAGTAAAATGTAAGCATCCACGCATGAATGCGTATGTGATTTTTGTATACCCATAACTATTTCTAAACGAGACTTTAGTTTCTTGGTGACTTTTGTCATAGACAATTGATGAAATTATTCATAAATATATTTTGTTCTCGTATATTAATAAATTATTTATAAGGAACATTTTTTATAATTTTACTTTTGCTATCAATATTTTAATAAATAAAACTTCAAATTTTGTTGTTTTTATCTAGAACACGAAATCAATTTTGTTAGCTTTTACAAAAAGAAAATGAAAGCAAACAAGCATGTTTTTAAAAAAATAATTTAAAATTGTTTTTGACTTTTAAGTAGTGTTTGCAAACAAGCCAACGTTATCAAATACTAACATTTTTGGACCTACAGCTCATGACGTTTTCCCAGGTTCATTCAATCACCTCCTTAACTCCAGCATTTATTAATGGATTTGAATGTAGAGAGATGAAAATAAATGAAACTGGCAAGAAAAACAAAAATTATTACACCTATCAAATTGTTAAATATACATGTATTAAAAATGTTTCCTTTCATATTGATTGAAAGATGATACGGTGTCCATTCAATAGCTGACATTGGTATTCATATACGGAGTATTAGATTAGAAATGTAATTCGATTGAGTTCAAAATTACACAATTTAATACTAATATTTAGATAAATAAATTGTTATACACCCAACATGACTCGATATATTTAGCTCATTGAATAATTCGCTACAAACATAAACACCCGGTTGTGTTGAGCTAAACCCTAGTTAAATTGGTATATTTTTTTTAACACAAAAGAAGTTAATATTTTATTACTTCAAATTGGACGATAAGGGGGTGACGCAATGGTTAAGACACACATCTCCACGTAGGAGGTCGTGTATTCAAATCTCATTGCGTCGGGTGAAGTTTGGGTTAAAAGAGTAGAGCTACCCCTGTTGTGTAGCTCAACTTAAAAAAATGGACGATAACAAAAATAAGTCTGACAAAGAGACCGAATACTTAACTAATTTGTGGTCCACTCGGTTCACAGACCAACTTAGAAAATGAAAACTGACAGTAGCCGCAATGGCTAAAACATCAAGAATAATCAAACCAAATGCACTAGATTTCTCCCATTTAGCCTAAATAATCAAGTTGAAGGCACTGAAATCCTCCCCTCCAGC
>JAYMTF010001391.1:0-23711 GCA_036897485.1 Pelargonium nanum | reverse complement strand
TTCCAACCACATCTGCCACCCAATCCCCGCCGTCTGCGGCGGTTTCCGGCGACTGACAACCACCAAATCCACCCTCTGCCGTTTCAAAGGCACAAACTTGGAGGTCAAAACCGACCAAAGCTCCAAATGGGCAGTCAGGACAAGCCTTGTGGACCAAGCTCCGGCGAAATCGACGGTGGACGTGAAGCGGCTAGTGGAGTTGTTGTACGAGGACCTTCCGCATCTATTTGATGATCAGGGGATTGATCGGACGGCGTACGATGAGCGCGTGAAGTACCGAGACCCCATTACAAAGCATGATACCATTAATGGGTATCTCTTCAACATTGCTCTCTTGAAGTATCTATTCAGTCCTGAGTTTCAACTCCACTGGGTCAAGCAGGTACTAATATAATATTTACGACTCAACCACTACCAAAAGTTTCAATCTTTGCTTCTTCGAATAATGTTACAATGGTGATTTGTCGTTCATACCCAATTTGGTACGCCAACTTTCATTTTATTACAGTACGTATCATTATTGACCAATGACTTTGAAATGGCAAGGACATATCATCGTCTAACTAATTTAGACAAAATTGACCTCGATGGATAGTTGTTCAACATATTTTACTCGTCGGAAAAGATAAATTATAAAACTCAATAAAATATTATTTGAATCGAGAATAATTGAATTGAAAAACTTTCAATTTAAAACAATAACGTATTAAAAATAATATACTATGAACTTATATGAATTCAACTCAATCTCGTGGTTGTTACTCCCAACTCATTTCAAAACATTTGGATTGAGAAATGAATAGAAAAAAATTCATATTAAGATCATAGCGTATGAAAAGTAATTGCATACTAATATAAACTTAACTCGAACTAATATTAACTCAACGTCTAATCAGTATGAGTTTGGACAATATATATCAAGCAAAAATATGATTTTTTTTATTTAATTGATGATCAAATAAAATATGGTTAAGATAAAAAATATTTAGTTTAATTTTTTGATCAAATTTAAATGATTCAATCACTTTTTAAATATTATTTATTAATATCCAACATTTTGGATACAAGAGAAAAATAATAATTTTAAAGAGATCATAGAATTTGGGTATAAAAATTATGTCTATATCTAATCCATCATAATATAAGATGGTGCGTATCATACAATTAACGGCACAATATGACCTCACACTCACACGTATGAGTCATCGCGCTTGCACCCAATCCTTGCTATCACTTGGTCAAGTGGGAGGTGGTGTAACATTTAAATATGAATGTATAGATGGTTTTATTTCCAGAGTTACTTATAAAATTGAATGTATTGATTGATTGATTGATTTCAGGTACTTCATCTCATCTTTATAAAAAAAAATGCATTGGTATCATTTAGTTTTTGCATCTATAATTGATTGTTTTGCTATAGACAGGACCTTATGAAATTACTACTAGATGGACTATGGTAATGAAGTTCATGCTCCTTCCATGGAAACCAGAACTCATCTACACAGGAACCTCTGTTATGGGCATCAACCCACAAACTGGCAAGTTTTGCAGCCACATAGTAACCACTAATCACCAATCTTACATTGTGAATAGTAAAAAACCAGGGTTAATTTATAAAAAACACTAACTATTTATACATTTAGGACTTTTGGGATTCTTTGAAGAAAAATGATTATTCTTCTCTGGAAGTTGTGTGGGACATGTTTAAGCAGGTACTGTCTCAGTGGCATATTAGATTCTCATATTTGTGCATCTGCAATTTATTTCCCTTACTTATTTCTAGATTGTTACTCTCTGCAGATGTGGATTTACAAAACTCCAGACTTGGAATCACCCAAATATCAAATACTGAAAAGGACTGCAGATTATGAGGTGCACTCTACAATATTTATGCTTTTTCTTCCAAAATATTGATATGATTTACTAAAAAAACCCATTCACTTTCTTGATTTCCATAAGTAGCTACTCAATTAAAGGCTTTTGTTTACATGATATTGTACCAGTACTTTCTAATCACATTTTCAAGTTAGTGAAGAATTGGAATTTTGATGAACTACTTGCCTGACTAATCTTCAAATGAAACTACAGGTGAGAAAGTACGAGCCATTCGTAGTTGTGGAAACGAACGAAGAAAATATGACTGGATCGAAGGGCTTCAACGATGTTGCTGGGTGAGTAGTTGGAAGCCAATTTAGTTATCCGCTACTTTTTTTTATCAACGAGTGTAACAATTGAGGCTCGAGTCTAAACTCAAGAGAAGCAAGTGCCATATGTAGTAGTTGATTTTGTAAGTGTAGGTATATTTTTGGAAAGAATTCTACGGCGGAGAAGATACAAATGACCACTCCTGTCTTCACTCAATCTTCTGATGCTGAAATGTCCCAAGTTTCCATCCAAATAGTTCTCCCATTGAAGAAAGATATGAATAGGTGAGGCTCATTATCAATATGTGATTTGGTCATAAAATTTTGAAACTGAACTTGAAAGCTATCAAAATGGATCTCCAAACTTCTTTAAAGCTAATAAAAAGTGATTATGAATCTCAACTTTCATTTCATTGTGGTTTATCTTTGAGTTTTTAACCAGTTTACCAGAACCTAGTCAAGAAGAAGTTAGCTTGAGAAAGGTGGAAGGAGGTATTGCTGCGGTTGTGAAGTTCAGTGGAAAATGTACTGAAGATATTGTTCGAGAGAAAGAGAAGGCATTGCGCTCTAGTCTTGTTAAGGATGGTCTCAAACCTAAGACGGGTTATTTGTTTGCTCGCTACAATGATCGGGGCAGAACATGGAGCTTTATGCTGGTATGTAACCATAAACTTGCTTCCTAGAATTGTGACATCGGGGCAAGTTGGTTAAAGGCACTTGTATCCCCCCTCTCAGGCTCGAGCCTCCCATAAGGTGTTGGTATCAGTACTCTGCTAGTTTCAGACTGAAGTGACCTTTATTTTCTGTATTCACCACCTTGAAGAATAGCTAATTTCTTGTCTTTCTTTGGTTGCATTGAAGAGGAATGAAGTGCTAATTTGGCTGGAGGAGTTCACAACGGATTGAGCATTGTTTCAACTTTATGTGCATTTGACAAGATCAAGAACCCAGAAATTGTTGCAAGATAGTCCATTTTATATATGTAAGTGTGTGACAAAAAATAATAAAAAGTTGAGTGGAGAGAGAAGAGAAGAGAGCATGTGATGTGGGCTTTGGCATCCATGTGAACAGCACTGAAACAACGTATGCTTTGTCTGGTTTCTATTTGGAACTGACTAATCACATTCACAGACACAGCCTGGAAACAAGGTGGACCAGTTCTCAAATTTTGTTTCTTTTTCCATTATATTCACTTTTCTATTTTGTTGCTGTACAAACATTTAATTTGAATTTTAAATTTTAAATCCCTTCTAGAAATGTTATTTATGAGACTTTTCCATCTATTAAATAAATCAATAAATATATAAAAGCAGTTTTGGTGTATGAGGATTAAATACTCCTTTAATCTTTTTAATAACTCATCTTATTTAGAGTGTCCCAACAAAACAATGTGCTCAAATAAGAGCACTAATTGTATAGGTCATCCTAGAGTGTCCCAATAATGTGCTCCAATAAAAGCATTTTAAGATCAAGTTTCTTCTTAAACTTTCTCAAACCAAATGTACATTCCATACGTATTTTCTGGTAGCTAGATTCCGCAGGAAAAAGAAATGACAAAATCAAATTTTAAATTGTGTGTTATATGTTAGAAAGATATGAAAAAAATTAAAATTTGCCAGTTTGCCACTCAAAATTGTTTTTAAAATATTAGCATTATGATATTTTTAATTTTCCTAATATATAGATTCTTTTTGACATATTAATAATAATATAATTTTAAAGAATCACTCTTCTCCCACAAATATAATTCGTGACTATGGCTATAAATATTTTATTACAATATGTTTCAATACAATATAAAAAGTTAAATGTTTAAAATTGCTTTCAAATTTCACAATTCATGTAATGTCATAATCTGTCATTTTTTAACTCCCATCTTTGAGTGTGTAAAATATTAGTTGGTCAACTCATTCATAAACCTGCTTACTATTTTTATTCATAAAAATAATAGATTGGTGTGCATCAATTATATGAAGAAAAAATTGTGCTAAAAAAATTATATGAAGAAAAAATCTTTAAAAAATATAAATTTGCAAATCACTTGCCGTAAGAACTAAAATTCTTATCGTTTTGAAATACTAATCGAATGAGAATTTCAAAATTTTTATTTGTGGGATAAGGTTTTGAAAATCGAAAAGCAGTGTCAAAGCACCAAAACGTTGATTCATAATAGACTGCTAATTTATTTTTAATTATTAAAAAACAATTTAAATATATCATTATTGAAAAAAAAATTATATTTTCAACTAATTTCAAGTATTCAAAATTGGTTAAAACTCGTTTTGGTGGCAGCGACAAAACAACAAAAATTGTCCCAAAAGAAAAAGAATTAGACAGTGAAGTCGAAGACGGAGCCAAACTGGCATAGCAGAGAGAGCGTAGAATCGGCAACAGAAGTCCACAACCGTTTGATTATCAGTTCCCGACAAGGAATCGAACGGCCGTTAAGTCAACAGTTTGAAAACTAGCCGGCGCCGCCTCCTCCTCCTTCAAAACGCGTTCCTTTCTCGTCGCTTCGCTACTTTCATGGGAGCTTTCGCATTATCGTCTCTCTCTCTATCTCTAATCCTATAAATATTTATGTATATATATACCCACTCGTCCCTACGCACCTTTTTATAATTATACTTTATTCAATTTCAATTCTTTTTTCTTCTCTCTCTCTGGCCTCCATATATTATTGCGTCTCTTGTCGTCTCTACCTCCTTCCCTCTTTGGTGTTTGCTGCGGAGATTCGACCGATCTGGGGCGCGATTCCACGCTTCAGGTCAGTTTTCAGATCTGGGTTTCTCTTCAATTCTGCAATTGATGTCTTCTTCTTCTGTGATTTTAGTTTTGATTTACAGTGAAAGATTTAAAAAGAGCTGTTTTGATGTGGGTTCTGATATGGGTTTGTGTTTGAATTGCCAATTTATATCTGGGTTTTAGTGATGTTTAGTTGGATTTGATTCTTGAATGATAAACTGAGGGTTTTATGGGATTATATTGGGAAAGCACAAGATTTCCTTTTTTCATATATCATAATGTAGTTGAATTAGTTTTGAGGATTTGGTGTTCTACAGAATATGGATTTGTAGTAGCTTCCCATAAATATGGGAATCATAGCTGATTAATTGTTTGGGACTGAAGTTATGTACTTATATGTAGTATAAGACTGACAGATTTTCACATCTCCAGATTTGGTGCTTAAAATTTACTTTTGGTTGGATTTTTTGACAGGTGCAATGACAGAGACTAAACTTGAAACACCCTTGATGCAGCAACCATCATCATCCAGAAACCTCCCTGATTTCAAAAAGTCCATCAAGCTAAAATATGTGAAGCTTGGATACCATTACCTCATCACTCATGGAATGTACCTCTTTCTTTCGCCTCTTGTGGTTGTAATTGCAGCACAGCTCTCGACGTTTTCTCCCAAAGATCTGTATGATCTCTGGGAGCATCTCCGGTACAATCTGATTTCTGTCATTCTCTGCTCAACCCTCTTTGTTTTCCTATGCACCCTCTATTTTCTCACCCGCCGTCGCCCAGTATACCTTGTCAACTTTTCCTGCTACAAACCGGAAGAAGCTCGGAAGTGCACCAAGAAGATATTCATGGATCAGTCTACGATGACTGGTACATTTTCGGAGGAGAATCTGGAGTTCCAGCGGAAGATCCTTACAAGGTCTGGTCTTGGCGAATCAACTTACCTTCCAGAGGCTGTCCTCAATATTCCTCCAAACCCATCGATGAAAGAAGCCAGGAAAGAAGCTGAGCTCGTGATGTTTGGTGCCATTGACGAACTTTTTGCCAAGACATCTGTGAAACCCAAAGACATCGGGATCTTGATTGTGAACTGTAGCTTGTTCAACCCAACCCCTTCTCTTTCTGCTATGGTTATAAACCATTACAAGCTTCGAGGGAATATTACTAGTTATAACTTAGGTGGGATGGGTTGCAGTGCTGGTCTGATTTCAATTGATCTTGCAAAAGATCTTCTTCAGGTCCATCCCAACTCCTATGCATTGGTTATCAGCATGGAAAATATCACATTGAATTGGTATTTTGGGAATGATCGATCAAAACTTGTTTCTAATTGCCTATTTCGAATGGGAGGAGCTGCTATACTGCTTTCCAACAAGAGTTCTGACAGAAGAAGATCCAAATACCAATTGGTTCACACAGTGCGCACCCACAAGGGTGCTGATGATAAGTGTTTCACCTGTGTTACCCAAGAAGAAGATGCCGATGGGAAGGTTGGCGTTACTTTGTCAAAGGATCTCATGGCAGTTGCAGGTGATGCTTTAAAGACCAACATCACCACACTGGGGCCACTTGTTCTGCCAACATCCGAACAACTGTTATTTTTTGCTACATTAGTTGGGAGGAAACTTTTAAAGATGAAAATCAAGCCTTACATCCCAGATTTCAAACTGGCTTTTGAGCATTTCTGTATTCATGCTGGTGGCAGGGCTGTTTTGGATGAATTAGAGAAGAACTTGCATCTAACTGAATGGCACATGGAGCCTTCTAGGATGACACTTTATCGATTTGGCAACACATCAAGCAGTTCACTCTGGTATGAGTTGGCTTATACAGAAGCCAAGGGCCGGATTAAGAGGGGAGATAGGACATGGCAGATAGCATTTGGTTCAGGGTTCAAGTGTAACAGTGCGGTATGGAAGGCTCTCAGGACCATAAACCCTGCGAAGGAAAAGAGTCCATGGATGGA
Source organism: Pelargonium nanum (assembly GCA_036897485.1). Classification (NCBI taxonomy): domain Eukaryota; kingdom Viridiplantae; phylum Streptophyta; class Magnoliopsida; order Geraniales; family Geraniaceae; genus Pelargonium; species Pelargonium nanum. Next base: position 16,853 of record JAYMTF010001391.1, on the reverse strand, counting down.
TGAGATCGACAACTTCCCAGTAGATGTTCCAAAGGTGGCGACCATCTAAAGTTCAAAAATCATATTTTCTTATTCATTTTCAGCTATATTTTAGAGATATTGTTCTGGCTGTTTAGTGGGTAGATTTAACTTCTTAAACTGCAATATTGGAACTTATTGTTGCTATTCATGTGGGGATTCTAGGAACCAGATTGTGCTTTTAGGTCTGATCATTTGCTTTGATGGTGGTTAAGAGCAAGGCATTTGATTTTGTGTCGATTTGTCATGGGGTGTGCTTGTTTCTGGGCTGCTTTGCCTGTGACTCTTTTGCAGGATGTGATCTTGTGTAGGGCATACTGTAAAAGATTATAGGGGAGGTATAGATTCTTTTGTGTTTTGGGGGAAGCTATTGTGACAGTTTCAAATTAGAAGCTGCTTATTAGAGGTTCAGAGTATTAAGTTTCCTGAATTGGGATTCAGATTGATGGAATTTGATGTTGGAACTAATTGAATCTAGTAATGTTATATGTTAGACCAGTGTTTCTTATCTCCAATTTTGGTTTGGTTATGAATCATGATATTAAGAATGGGAATGTGGCTGGTATTGATAATGTCAACTTGACAATGAAGACAAGTAGGGAAATTGCTGTATATTGTATGGAAGGGACATTCCATGGTGATCATGGTTTGATTTTTTTTTATTTAAAAAAACTTATATTAATCACACACCTAAGTCCAACGTTCTTAGAGGTGCCTCGAACTCGAGACTTCAAGGTTGTGCACAAGTACCTATACGGCTCGGCCAATAGCAGTTGTTTTTACGAAGATTGTTGTCAACATCCCAGAGTCATTTGTTTGGTATACTGAAATGAATTGCTATGGCTTTGGTCCAAATAACTAGTGTCTTCTCTTGTGATTGCTAGTGAACAATGTGTTTCTCTTCCTGGTTGATTTCATAGCAACTGCCATTGATCTCTTAACTATCATGAGAGTTCATTAATATTACATTACATCTTCTAGAACTTGCCCATCTAATTCAGACTATGGACCCACACACACCATCCAGAGTGATTGACTCACCTTTTACCGTATAGGATCTTTAAAACTCTGCTTATAAGCTAAAATTCTAAAGCTGGATCAAGCACATTATGGTTTCAAGCCTTCCATAGCTGTTGGCCCTGAACCATATACAGGGAAGGCACCAATGAAATGAGTTAGGTAACCTTTGGACCACCACTACCAGATTTTATTTATGGACTAAGTAGCTTGGTGTAGCAATTAGTCAACCTATTCTCCGTATGGTTTAGGAAATATCAGAGTTCACAAGCATGGATTAAATGATGAAATTGTCTGACAATGACATTATCCACAAGATCACAACAGACTGTAAAAAACATACCAAGTTCACAAGTATGGCCAAAAACAAATTGAACATATAAAAATGCAACACAACTCCATAGCAGAAAGCGAAAAGTTATCCTAGATCAGTCATAACTACGGACTTTCTATCTAGCCATTGAAAGTTTGCAAAATTAATGCAACTTTATCAATTAGAAAACTACTCTTTGGATGATTTGTTGATGAGTGACTTGTGGATGTGAGGAATTACACCTCCACCGGCAATGGTTCCTTTGATCAGGGTATCAAGTTCTTCGTCACCCCGAATCGCAAGTTGCAGATGCCTGGGCGTGATACGCTTCACCTTAAGATCTTTGCTCGCATTGCCTGCAAGCTCCAGCACTTCCGCAGTCAAATACTCTAATATAGCAGCAGAATAGACGGCAGCTGTAGCTCCAACTCTCCCATTTGCTGTGGTCCTTGACTTAAGGAGACGATGGATCCTGCCAACTGGGAACTGCAGGTTGCAAATTGCACAAGAAATCTCAGTGAAACACAAGAAGTACCAGAATAATAACTTGTTACTAAAACCACAACACTTGACACCTAATGTATCAAACCAGCTTAAAACAATATGTTCCAAAGATATACTGCCATGTGTTCCCCTGAACTATTTAAAAAGTCTAAACCAAGATAAATGTCCAAAATCAGTCCAACAAGACACACCTCATGCATTCATACCAGTTAAGCAATCATTGAGAAATCTGAGAAGGGTATAAGAGCAGTATATAAACTGGTAGATAATTACATATGTATAGACTATAGCCTTCATCAAATCAGGTAATTTATTCAGGAATTTTTTCTTTTTCTAAAAAAATGGCCCAATGTGCTGAGCTACACTAGGAAGTAGATCTCTCCTTTTCCCAAAATCCCTCCTCCCCACCCCACCCAATGGGATTCGAACCCAAGTCATCTTATACAAAAGTGTGTTTCAAACCATTAAGCCATCCACTAGGGGACCGGGCAGGAAAATTTTGCTTGGTCCTAGATTGAACCTAAAACATGAACATGATGCAAAGAGATGTCCAATGTGAATGCTTAACACAGGCCCTGTAAGATGCCAAGTGGGTAACTACGCGATTCAAATAGGCCACTAATCAGTTGTTATGACAAAATGGTTATCAATCAGGCTTGAAAATAGGCCACCAAAACATTGTTGGTGGTGTTTATCCATGAACTTTGTAGCTACATCATGATCCCAACCCAAACAAAATAAAAGATACTTAAGGAATCCATCATCCATATAACTATATCATAAATCACTAAAAGAAGTCACAGAGTTATTCTTGGCTTGTAGTCGAATTAAAATTTTCCTCTCGTAGTTTAATTTTATTTTGCAATGTAGCAAAACCCCAGAGCAGTGATAATCAAATCCTAATGAAACTTATCATGTGAAGCGTGCAAGGTTATATGAATAAGTACGAGCAATGATGCACGATGTGAGTGACCTATACTACAAGATAAGCACAAACAATAGCTCTAAAAGGAACACACCCGGGAAAACACTCAGTTTCATGAGAACCCAACACAACCTTTCTATTTAAGCTTAAGCATCTATAAACCAAGTTCTTAACCAACTTATGCATTAGAATCTTGAACACAATTGAGTACATGAACAGCTAAAGACTGCTGCCAAGAGTCAACACTCTAATTATCTTTAAAATCTATTCATCAATAGATAACAAAACAGCACCATTATTGATACCTTAAGAACCTTTCCTTACAATTTAATAGCACAAAAATAATAGTAATATCAACAACCCCTACTATCATGTCCTGCTTTTCCAGGCTAAAAACTCAGCCTAAAACTGAGCCAAACAGCTACATTACCAGCAAAGTCAAGGTCCCAGACACAAAAATAACCGAAGCCTTTTCTTGAATTAGCTACCCAAAAAGCGAAATCTAATAGTCAAACTCCACCAAAAACCCACAAAATTAAAATTACCCAAATGGGTCGAACCCAAACACCAAAAGCAACAGCAATGGGAGCAGAATCAACCAAAAAACTCAGAAAATTAAAATGTCGAGAGTGGAGAGAAAGATCTGGAAGACGAACCTGGAGACCGGCGCGAGAGGAGCGAGAGGTGGGTTTCTTCTTGTCCTTGTCTTTGTCCTTGTTGGCGGCGGCGTTTTTGCCCATTATCAGACCCTTTGCGCCTTTCCCAGACATTGTTCCCGCCAAAAAATTGCAGAGAAACGAAACGAGAAAAGCTCCGAATGAGAGAGAAGGAGAGGGTCTGTGGGAGGAATAGCACGCACTTGGGTTTGGAGGTTGGGGTCGAACCAAGTTGGTAGAGGAGGTGACTTTATAAACGGGCTCGGATGACAAAACTGACCTTCTTGTATCTCTAGATTTACAATGTTGCCACTGGTGTTCAATTCTTTGGAGTATTTTCAGTTTTTTTTATGGATAAGTGTATGTTGACTCTCTTGAATTTCGTGACAATTTCATACTTTACTTTTTCTTCTTAAAAGTAAAATAAAATAATCTGAAATATAATGAGAATTATTATTTGACGCAATACTCATTGAAAACGAAGAACGATCTCACGTCTCTTTGTATATACTCCTACAATATTTTTGGTGCTCTCTCGACAATTGTTGTACACCAGCTATTTTCTCTCTCGTTCATGTTTGATGTGATTAACATTTAGATCATTATGGTGATTGGTGACTTATCGCTCGCATGCAAGTCATACATTAAAGTTTTCTAATATATTATATTAAGTCATGTTGTTCATACGAAGTTCACTCATCTCTCTTTATATGTGTAATTACAAGTTTTTTTGGTGTTTTTTCGACAATTCCTACGCATCGTCCTATCCTTTCTCATTTACCTTTGATGTGTGTTAGTGTTTGGGTCATTATGGTGGCTTATCACCCACGCACAAGTCACACATTAGGGTTTCCTAGTATATTGTATTTAGTCTTATTTTGGAGTTTGCGAAGAAAAATAATACATCTTCAAAGTATTCATAAAGTGTTTGGATTAGCTTCTAAGAAAATAAATTATAAGTAGGTAGAGTTTATATACATTTTTTGTGTTTTGACTCTTTTTAGCAATGGGTTATTAATTATTTGGGAAGAAAATGCTAATAAACATTTGAATTGCTCAATCAAAAATATTGGTAATATGTTTACTATACCAAAATGATTGTAAAATACATTAATAATATGGATAAATGCTCGAAATCAACTGTTTCTAAATTTTACAAAAAGATAAAAATAACTATTTTAATGCTTATAAGATATATGTTGAACAACTTACAAGCTAAAAATGTTCAATTATACCACCAAGTGCGTGGGTCAACTGCTAAGAGGTTGTTCCAGCTTAATCTGAGGTCTCGAGTTCGAGTCTCAGGGAATGCAGTTGCGTTAAAACTTGATAGGGAGAGTTTTTTCCGCCCTTATGGTCCTACCCGGCTCGATGAGGATTAGTTTGGGTATGGTAGAACGACTTAAAGATGCAACTGCAAATTTGCGGGCCCACTCAGTAACCTCATGGTTTAGAAAAAAAAAATGTTCAATTATTTTCTTTCAAAAGTAGATTCAGCAATTTAACTTCTAAGTCCAAGCCCATAGGACCCAAATGGAAGCCCAGGCCCACAATTACTTCTCTTTCCGTCTTCACCTCCTGAGTTTGTAAAAGCAAATCCGAGCTAAGCAAGCAGCAAGGCCCTATATAAAACGAAACCTTCCATCGCCTAACAATTTGATTTCTCCCAATTTTCACGTATTTTCTCTCTCTGTTTTCCGTTGATTCCAAACCCCAAATCTCGGTCACAGCTACTACCGCGATGGCGACAGTCGGAGTGGAGATGAAGCGACCGGAGGCGGCGCCGGAGGAGGTGTGCACGGCGAAGCCAGCCTCGAAGCAGGGCGAGGGTCTGAAGCAGTATTACCATCAACGCATCCATGATTTCCAGCTCCTTGTCCGCCAGAAGACCCACGACCTCAACCGTCTTGAAGCCCAGCGAAACGACCTCAATTGTAAAGGTCGTCTTTTCCCTAACCCTAGCTCGATCTTGCTCTGGTTAATTTGTATTTTGGGGTTTTGCTTTTAGCTTGTTTGTGCTCATGTGTTTGGCATCGATTTTATTGTCAGCTTGTTAGTGGTTGATTTGCTGTGAGCTCTTTCTGCTGCTAGGGTTTGACGCATTGATGGTTCAATTTTATCTGAATTCGTCATATATTAGCTGCTAGGGTTTGACACATTGATAACTCAAATTTCTTTGAATTCGTCATATATAAACTATTTTCCTGAATTTATTGAGCCATTGATTTCTATGCAATTTGTGAAAAATAAGCTAGACTAAGAATAGGAGTGTTTGGGAGTGTGTGTGATTATACTGACAGGCAAAATCTCTATTACGTATGCTGAGGCTGAAACATCAAATCCGGTGCATATTCCAGTTTTTGTTGAAGGAAGAGTATATTTGAATAACCTGTTAAATTAAAACCTTAAAGTAATATCCTTGGCACAAATAACTTTATTATGGGATAAGAATTTTCCATGTTTGGGAGCACTGTATGTTAGAAAGTGATGTGGTGTTTCCTTGGGAAGCATCACCCCTGATTAATTGTGTTGAAATCAATGCTATTGAAGTGAACTTGGTGGAAATTAATGTGTGAGAGCTGAGAGTGTAATTCTTGAATCTTGGAAGGTAGAGTGCTCAGTTAGAAAGTAGTTGCATCAAGAGTCACCCAGAACTTTCCAGTTTACAGCGTCGTGAATTCTATGCTATTGTGTATAACTAGTATGCATATCAAGCTAGAATTTCTGTCTAGCAACTCTACAGTACTGCTTTTTGATCTCCTCTTGTCTAGAAATGTGTATCATTTAAGAAACCTTTACATTGTCACATTCTATTCTTTCTTGTTTACCTTCTTTTTCAGTATACTCTTAACTTAAGGGTAGGTTGGAATTGTGTCATTAACATTATGATTTAAAATTATCAGTGAGGATGCTTAAGGAAGAACTGCAGCTGCTTCAAGAGCCTGGATCATATGTTGGAGAAGTGGTCAAAGTTATGGGCAAAAATAAGGTTCTAGTTAAGGTAACGGTCTCTTAATTTTTTTGCTAGCTACTACATCCATTTCAAAATAATTGTCATTTTGGAGTTTTTCCCGATGATCTCATTTAATTGCTAGTGTACTCAATTAATACTGTTCACTCATTGGAAGAGTATTACGGGAAAATTATGTGCGTTTTTTTGTTTGTTTGTTGAAATTGTTAAATGATACTTATTTTGAAATGCTAGTAGTAAGTATTTATGCTGTTCTTGATTTGTGTGTTTGACCGACTTTGACACTTATTGTCAGTTGAATGATGTTTAATTTCTTACCATTGCTTCTGTGTTGTTTTCTCTCTTAATTGGTTGATGCTTAATGTATATTTCTAGTAGTTGTTTGATATTTAATTTTTGAATGACATAAAAAGCAAGGGTTACAATGCTGTTTAAATTCTGGGTTTATATGCCCCTATGACAATACATCTTTAGTTTCAAGGTGATGATGTACTTTCCTACTCTTTTATGCATTGGAGCAGTAAGACTTTGCAAATTTTCTTCTTTAAATTTTTTACTAGAATATTGAACAATTTTATCGAGCTACATTTGTGCGAAACATCACATGATATTTCACATATTCACTACCATTTCCTGGTATCTTATTTGAGTTGAAAGAGGGAGGGATCTCTGAAAGTCTTGTTGTGAGGGTATTAGTATTTGTAGTGAATGGAAGTGATGCTATGGATTCGATGGGAGCAGGATAGTTATAGAAAATTGTATATGTCATAGATATGATTTGATAGTTGAAATTTCAATTTTATACTTTGATTAAGCTAGCTATATAGTGCATATTTGTCATATACATACATTTCATGTTAAGTTCATTCTATACATGAATCCTACACGATTTTCTTTGATGAAAACTATACTGGTGGGAAAAAAAATCTGTCACAGTATGCAAGTTCTGATAATTTTATGTGTTGTCGCTATACTAATGGTTTTGGTCCTTCACTCATGTTCAGCTATCTGGTGAATGCTCTGCTTAAGCCATTTTATGTTTTACCATTATTAACTTACCATTATGAGTTCTGTTTGACAGACTGTTTACTCTTTAATTTATGAATTCAGGGGATAAAACCTTCAACGGTATAAACATGATACTATGCCATTTCACTTTTTTTTTCAGGTTCATCCAGAAGGGAAGTATGTTGTTGATATTGATAAAAGTATTGATATCACAAAGATCACACCATCTACTAGGGTAGCCCTTCGCAATGATAGCTATGTGCTTCACTTGGTCTTGCCAAGCAAAGTTGATCCTTTGGTTAACCTGATGAAAGTTGAGAAAGTTCCTGATTCTACATATGACATGATTGGTGGTCTTGACCAACAGATTAAAGAGATAAAAGAGGTTTCTTGTCCACGTTCTTCTTTTTTGCATTTATGGTTCATTGCTTAGTGCGATTTTAATTCAGGGAGTTGTTATTATTTGTTATGCTTATGCCTTGTAACAACCTTTTCAGGTCATTGAGCTTCCAATCAAACATCCTGAATTGTTTGAGTCTCTTGGTATTGCTCAGCCCAAGGTTTGTAATTTAGCCAAGTTATTGGGTTCACTTATTCATCTTATTCCATTACTAAATCTAACTGCTCTTGTAATGTGTGATATCTGCAGGGTGTTCTGCTTTATGGGCCTCCTGGAACTGGGAAAACATTGTTGGCTAGGGCAGTAGCGCATCATACTGATTGTACTTTCATCAGGGTTTCAGGTTCTGAGCTAGTGCAGAAATATATTGGGGAGGGTTCTAGAATGGTTAGAGAACTTTTCGTTATGGCCAGGTTTGTCTCTTTTGACTGTTGTGTATGCTATGATTGGTAACATTGACATCTCATTTCTTACTTCTTTTATCTTTGTCTCCACTTTATATAAGCTTATTAAGAAAATGGATTGCATAATTGTTGGATGGGATGGAGCAATATTTATTTTGATTCCAACTATTTCGAATTCTTAATCAGATTGATATTGTGGCAAATATTTTGTCCATATTATAATCTGGAGTTCATAGTAAACCATTGGTTGTTATCCTGCTATTTTACATATGCTCAGTACAGTCATTCTCTCTTACTTCCCCCGTTCATTCTTCATAGGGAGCATGCTCCATCCATCATTTTTATGGATGAAATCGACAGTATTGGATCCGCTAGGATGGAATCTGGAAGTGGAAATGGAGATAGTGAGGTTCAGAGAACTATGCTGGAGCTTCTCAACCAGCTTGATGGATTTGAAGCATCAAACAAGATCAAGGTACTTACGATGTCCTTTGAGTGCAGAAGTAGGGGATGAGTGAAATCAACAGTGTTCTTCATTTTAATGTATTACCAACTAAATTGAGCATCTTTGACAGGTTCTGATGGCTACAAATCGAATTGATATTTTGGATCAAGCCCTTCTTAGGCCCGGACGAATTGATAGAAAGATTGAGTTCCCAAATCCCAATGAAGAGGTACATGCCAGAGGCACCGTGATATAGTTTATGTTATTGTATAATGATGTGATGAAGAATAAGTTAAGTTTAAGAACTTGTTTTCTTCCAGCATGGGTTACTGATATTGCGTATATGTTCCCAATATGCAGTCTCGTCAGGATATCTTGAAGATTCATTCAAGAAGAATGAATTTAATGCGTGGAATTGATTTGAAGAAGATCGCAGAGAAGATGAATGGTGCTTCAGGTGCAGAGCTTAAGGTATGATTATACGTTGAATAATTTGTTCGTTTTCATGAAACTGAACAAAAGTCACCTATATTCTGGGATTTATAATCCAATATCTGGCTCCATATGGCATATCTACGAATGTTTCCCATATTGATAGTGTATCCACTTTCTGAGTAAATGTGAATTTGAGTGAGCTTGATTGACATTATTTGCGTTCTTGCTTTATAGGCGGTGTGCACAGAAGCCGGAATGTTTGCTTTGAGGGAGAGAAGGGTCCATGTAACACAAGAAGACTTTGAGATGGCAGTTGCTAAGGTGATGAAGAAGGAGACTGAGAAGAACATGTCCCTTAGGAAATTATGGAAGTAGACACGTCTTTCTGTCATTGTTCATTCAACATTCCGAGCCCTACAAGAAAAGAAAAGAAAAAACTTAAATCGTATCATCTCTCGTTGCAAGGTGGAGTATTTGCATCACATAATCCGAGCCTAATTGTCCGTCTATGCCCTTGAGAGCTCATCTCTTGTGGATGAAGGTGCGGTGCGCTACTCCTTATGTATACTTTTGAAGCTTGTCGTCCATGCATTGCTTTGAACACAACACACTGTGCATAGTATAGAGTAAACAAGTTTCTTTGATTGTTGAACAATGTTCCAAAAGTGATTTAAATTTGCATCATCTGGTTCTCTTTATTATTGTTGTATGGTTGGAGTTGTGTTCACTATGCTTCTGCTAGAATGTCCATATCTTCTTGATTTCTCTATTTTTGCAGTTTTGTAACATTCATGAATATACATATTGGCTTGACTGACATGGCTCAACAAGATTAATTATCACCAATCTATAATATATATAAAGCAATACCAAGACTAGACACGTGTCACTACCTAAGATTTTAGATTTTTTTTTTATTTGTTGTGATATCTATTACTTATATGTTTATCAATCTATTTTATTGTTGAGGCGGTCTCTCTCGCTATTGCGTGTCTTGTCTCCCTTGACAAGTAAGGTCGGCAAGGGTTTCTGGATTGCGGTGCAGAGTTGTGCACACTGGTTTTTCTGGTCGTTTTGCTTTGATTCTCGGTGCAAGGCGTGCGTACAAATGGCAGGAGAGGGAAGCGGTGGCAGCAAGGACGTGGAGGAAGTTGCTAATAGGGTTGGTCGTTTGGCCATGGACGATGACGATGGAGTGATCCGTTATGGCTAGGATGATATGCCACGGGAGCAACCTAAAACCACTATTTGGAGTTATGCAGGACGTTTTCTGACCGAAGCTCCGATTAACTTTCCAAACATGAGGCAGATGATGGCGGGGTCGTGGAGGCCATCAATGGGGGTGCGAATCACTGATATTACTGACCCCACTCAACAAATCCGTTAAACTAGGTTTCTGTTCGAGTTTTTCTGTGAAGAGGATGCGAAGGAAATGATCAATGATGGATATGGACGTTTAATGGACACATACTATTGATGAAGGAGATAGGGTTTCAAGAACACCCGACTACTATGGAACTCTGGACCACGAGTTTTTGGGTGCATGCACGAGGCATCCCGAAGGGATATATTACGGACAGAGTTTGCAGAGATCTTGGGAACGTGATTGGTACTTTCCAAGAGGCGGATCGGATGAATTTTAAGGGTGGCTTGAACTCATATGTGCGCTTTCGGGTCCTGTTCGACGTTCGACAACCTCTGCGACGAAGAGTAACGCTGGAATTCACGGGTGTTGGACGTGCGCAAGTTTCATTTCAATACGAAAACTCCAAAATTTCTGTTTTTACTGTGGGCGCCTTGGCCAAGTTGAAGGAAAGTGAACGTGTTTTCTGGTTGATCCAAACCCGGGATGGGAACGAGTGTATGATGGATACTTGAGAGCAACAAAGGGATGTAACTCTAGATATGGCGATGCATGGCTGCAGGCTGGAGAAGAGCAACCATTGGTTCCTAGGCCGAAAACAGTGAGTGTCCGTATCGACCCGACAGTTTTACAAAAGGAATGTATGGTGCCTGAGGGTTCTGCGGTTCCGGAACGCAGAAGGAGTGAGGGGGCGAAGGATGTTGCCGATGAAGGAGTGAAGAATACTTCCGTTGATGGACAAAAAAACTTGATGACGGCAGACCTGGAGATGCAGGTTTGCCAAGAAGAATGAGTCTTCTAGCTTGGAACTGTCGCGGCTTGGGCAACCCGCGCACAGTTCAAGTGTTGCACAACCTTGTGCAAGAAAAGAAGCATGAGCTTGTGTTACTGATTGAGACGAGGCGATCTCGTCAGGAGCTTGAGCGAATTAGAGTTAAACTGGGTATGTGTGGATGTTATGCAGTGGATTGTGTCGGGAGAAGCGGCGGCTTAGCCCTTTTTTGGGTTGATCGGGTCCAAGTATCCCTAATTAGCAGTTCACGACACTTTATGGAATCTCATGAAAAGCGAGGTGGCTTACCTCAACCTACTGCTTTAATGTCTGGGTTTAATAATGCCATACCTGACTCTGGGTTATCTGATCTTGGCTATTCGGGATATGAGTACACTTGGCGTCGGGGGTCGGGGTCAAATATTCAAATCGAAGAAAGGTTGGGTCGCGCTTTTGGATCAAATTCTTGGAGAGAACGATTTACTAGCTGGAGAGTTCGGCATCTGGCTTTCTCTTCCTCCGACCATTGTCCACTACACATTGCTCCGGATCATGGTACAAATAGGCAGAGAGTATACCGTTTTAAGTTTGAGAATTTTTGGTTGACGGAAGAAGGTTGTGAACGGACGATTAAAGAGAGCTGGGAGGGTCCGCCGGTTTTTGAAAAAATTTCGAGCTGTAGTTCTGCTCTGACAACCTGGGGTTTGAGATCGACAAAGGGCTTGAATGCAGATGTCAAGGCTGCATCTCGGCGGCTGGACAGGTTGAGTTTACGTCGAGATCCGCATGGTCGAATGTTGGCAGAGGAAGCGAGGAAAAATTACTTATGTTTGCTTGCAAAACAAGAAGCGTATTGGAAACAACGGGCCAAGGCGAATTGGTTATTGGAAGGAGATCGCAATACCAAGTTCTTTCATTGCTATGCGTCTACAAGAAAGCAATCAAATAAGATCGAAAAGCTGCGGGACGTAAATGGTGATTGTTTTGAAGGTCACGATGCTATTCGGGAGATGATGAGGTCCCATTTTGATAGACAATTTCAGTCACAGGGATCCACAGTGCAAGCAATTATTCAACATGTGTCGGTCCGTGTTATTAATGTACATAATGATTTACGTGACTACTGCCCGGAAGAGATTAAAAGCGGTTTATTCGATGCACCCGGATAAGGCACCTGGCCCAGATGGATTTAATCCCGCTTTTTATCATAAATTTTGGCATATAATTGCTCTGGACGTTACAACTGCATGTTTAGATATTCTTTATAAAGGAACTATCCCGGATCATCTTAATGAGACCAACCTTGTATTAATCCCGAAGAAGTGCTCCCCGGCTTCAGTGAATGATCTTCGACCAATCGCATTGTGCAACGTGCTTTATAAGATTATATCCAAAACAATTGCAAATCGATTGAAACCAATCCTGAATGATTTAATTTATGATTCCCAGAGTGATTTTATTCCGGGTCGATTAATCTCGGATAACATTTGTGTGGCTAATGAAATATTTCATTACCTTCGCAGGAAGACGTCGGGTCTAGGATGTTAGAGTGTTTTGAAGCTTGACATGGCTAAAGCATATGACTCGGTTGAATGGGATTTTCTTCAGCACATGATGTTAGCTCTTGGATTCGACTCGAGATTGGTTGGTTTGATTATGAGCTGTGTTCGCACAGTCTCTTTTCGTGTGGAGTTTGAAAGAGAACTATCAAATGTGATTTTATCGAGTCGTGGGATCCGACAGGGTGATCCGATTTCTTCGTATCTGTTTCTGATTTGTACTGAAGGCCTTTCGACTCTTCTTCAAGAAAGGGAATAAAGAGGATTAATTCATGGGTGTCAAGTTGCTCGTCAGGCTCCGTCAGTTTCGCTTGTGTTCTTTGCAGATGATGCATTAATCTTTTTTAATGCAAACGAAGAGGAGGCCAGAGTTGTAAAAGAAATCCTTTCTATATAAGCAAGGGTCGGGGCAGCGAGTAAATTATCACAAGTCGACTGTCTTTTTTAGTTTGAACACGGGAGCTACAGCAAGGCAGCAGGTGGCGGACATTCTTCAGGTCCAGCAGGCCGAGGTGGTCGGCCAGTATCTTGGGGCGCCGGCTGGGGTTGGAGGCAACCGGGTCCAAGTGTTTGCTGGAGTTGTCGAAAAGGTACATGCCCGTATCTCATCATGGAGCTCCAAAGCGTTATCGAAAGCCGGAAAGGAAATTCTGATTAAAGCAGTAGCCCAGGCTGTTCCTTCATATCTTATGAGTATTTATCTTATTCTGAAGACGATTGTTACTAAATTGGAGGTCCTACTTAACTTCTTTTGGTGGCGATCAGGGGGTCGTAATTCTCGCGGTATCCCATGGAAAGCTTGGTCGGAATTATGTGCAAATAAGGTGGATGGTGGCCTTGGATTCAGGCAGCTTAATGAATTCAATTTGGCACTATTGGGGAAACAACTCTGGAGGTTGGAGCTGGTTCCATCATCCTTATTTAGTTGCGTTTTTAAAGCGCACTATTTCCCGAATTCATCAGCTTTCTCAGCGCCTATTGGAGCTAATCCAAGTTTCATTTGGAGAAGCAACCGTTCTGCTCAACCACTTATCCAATCAGGTGCGTATTTGCGAGTTGGTTCTGGAAATAATATTCGAGTTTGCTCCGATCCGTGGGTTCCAACCTTGCCGAATTTTCGGCCTCTTTTGAGAGATACTGTTGATGATGTTACTGCTCGATCCTTATCGGTTGTGAATCTCCGGGATGAAGCTTCAGGGGAACGAGACATTGACAAAATCAAACTTTTCTTCTCGAATTGTACATGGCGAGAAATCTTGGAAATTCCCTTTAGCTCTCGTCGAGTGCCGGATTCATGGGTATGGTCTTTTGAGAAGAATGGTTCGTTTTCTGTTAAAAGTGGGTACCGTCATTTGGCTAGACCAGCTGGGACAGCTGGCGGGACTCCACTCTAGAAGAAGCTTTGGCTCTACCCATTCAGTCAAAAATAAAACATTTTTATTGGAGAGTCATGGCAGGAAATCTTCCGGTTTCTTCAAGTGTGATTTTGCTGTGGCTTGCTGGAGGAAGTTGGGTCTGGCAGGTTATAGTATGGCTACATCAAGTATGGAACAATGGTTTCTCATGTTGATATCCCGGGGTGACAGTGAGCTTCTTATGCGGGCTTTGTATGTTGGATGGGGACTCTGGAAATTTCGAAACAATGGAGTTTGGTCGGGTAAATGGGCTTGCCGGAGGAGATGATTTCAATGACTGACTCCATGTCAGCTGCTTGGTCAAAGGTTCAAGAGGCTCACAAGGCTTTAAATACTGTCAATCCTACTTCCAACTCCCCTGTTTCTTCCCACTGGAAACCCCCGTTGGAGGGCTGCCTGAAAATGAATGTTGATGCTGCTATTTTTGAGGAGGCAGGGAGGTCGGGGGGCGGCTGGGTAGTTCGAAATCACTCACGTGAATGTATGGGTGGAGGCCGAGTTGGTTGGGACGAAGTCTGGGATTCCGGCATGGTAGAGGCGATGTCCATCAAGGAAGCTCTTAGATGGATTATAACTCAAGGCTGGGATAGAGTCACGGTGGAATCTGATGCTTGTTCGATAGTGGAACTTATTAAGGCCGGAGGGGAGGTTAACAGTGCCTCCTTGGGTCTTATCATTGGAGATATTCGAGGTATTTTATCCCATTTTTCTAGTTTGGACTTTTGCTTTATTCGTAGAACTGCAAACAAGGTGGCCCATAGTATTGCTAGGTCTTCAGTTTGTGTAGTAGGCCCGAAGGGCTGGATTGGGTATAATGGCCCGGTTCCAATTTCTCAGTTATGTTTGGATGATTGATGAATTAATATATATATATATATATATGTTTATCAATCTAAATCAGTTGTAAATGGTTTTCTCCCCCACCACAAGCCCACGTATATAGCAGTTTTTATTTTCTTTCAGTTTTTTTTTCATCCATTTAATTGCATTCTTCTTCTCAGATAATAATTATGCAGAACCCATAAGTAAAAAAAGATCTTTAAGAAAAAAGTCTTAGTTCTGCTACTGTCTAAGTTAAGCTTGAGCTTTGAATTCTCCGTTATTCTCAATTAAAATCCCAAGAACAAGATATTTTTTTTTGCTTTTGTCTCTTTTATTGCTTTGATCATCTAAGTTATTTCTTTCTTCTCTAGCGTTAATCTCAGTTCTGCGGTTTCAATTGTGCATGCTTTTGTGCGGTGTTTTGCAAATTTAAGAATTGTTTAGAATTTGTTGGGTGTTTTGGAAATTGGTGTTTGAATTCGAGAATTTCTTTCCCGTCCTTCGGGTTTGGGAGTCGAGTGATCTATTTAGATGATGTTGTGAATCTATGATGAAATATTGTGTCTCAATTTTTATGCCCTCGCAAAGTATGGATAGACGACAGTGAATCTGCAAGTTTTTAAATATTCGTTCTAATATTTCTTATTTTTTGTCATCCATATGTTCAAGATGGTTTATGTAATGATGATCTGATTTGTTCACTTTGATTAATTTTAATTAGTTTCTGGTTAGATCGTCTTTTGCAAGATTTGGTTGGCTACTTCCGTCTGATCAGGCGATATTTATGTTTCATATGTCCAAAATGGTGTTTCGATGATTTGGTTTTTGATGACCTTCGGTTATTTATATTCAGTTTATAGTTAGACTATCTTTTGTGCACACATACAATTTTTTTTAATAATAATAGTCCTAACAACCAAAAATTAACAGGATACTTACAGAGTCATAGGATATATAAAGCTTACTTTCTAAATTGATGACAAACTTACTAATACCCAAGATAATATACATATCTAGCTCAAGTGCATGAAAAAGTTTTTTTCCTGGATCCATTCTCCAAGGCGAATTTTCGGGCCTCTCTCTTTGTGGTCTCTTTCCGGTATTAACAACATCGTACTTCTTAAATCAGCTATTTTTATTTTTCCTATGAATTGGACGGGCGATGAAACTATCTCTCATTGTTGGGTGGCTCTATTTTTAGTGCTATTATGATTTAGGAAATCACAAAATCCATTGAAATTTAATATGCAACAAATTGTAATTGGCTCGATACTTGCATCTTTAAGAGATACCTGACTTTTGAAGAACTATGATGTTCGTGACATGCATACTTAAGTTGAAAAAGACTTTTATAATTGTCCATAGTAATGTTAGGTCGATTTACTTTTATTTCTTTGTAATTCAGATTACTTTCATAGGAACTTTTTGTGAAGAAAAGGGGGAAAAGTAAAATTGTATTACTTAGATTGATATAGAAAATTATAATGGACTGTTGGAATTAAGCACATATTATTGATTGAATTGGACTCACATAGTAACTCTTTTTCTCATCTCTAAAAATTTGAATATCACATTGACTTAAACTAAGTCACTCTCATTCTTTATAATCAGTCGTGAATAAAAATTCCAACAACTTAGAGTCGATACGTTACTTCTACATTCCTACTGTATTTACTTCATATATCATTTTCACAATATCTTTGAGAGAGTGTGTGTTTGTAATTATACTAAATTGTTGGGTAGCATTTGTAATTATACTAAATTTTCTGCTTTTTGAAAGTTGGGTGGTTTGGTTGACTTGCATTACACACTAAAATGAAAGATCT
>JAYMTF010001390.1:0-23714 GCA_036897485.1 Pelargonium nanum | reverse complement strand
TCATTTTTTATACTAAACGTCCATAATATCCTTTGTTTTCCAAGAAATTAACTCATGTTATTTGAGTTAAAAAATAGTAACATTTGTCTCTCATTTTTCAATAAATTATAAATTAAAATTTTAATATCGTATACATGAAAAGAAATCAAATATAATCATAATATGTTTAAATAATTGAATATTTATAATATAATATTGTAATATATTTGGTCTATTTTATATTTTAAATATGCATAAAAGTCAACATAATTACCTGTATAGTTAAAAGAAAATAAATATGATAAATTGAAGGGACAATTAGGTAATTATTCATTATTTTCGACTCTTTACCTCTTTTTTGCAATTTTTAGCCAAACGTAATATTCACTTTTCACAACTCGGAATTTTGCATTTTCCCTTCACTTTCCGATGTGTCAAATGCCCTTATCAACTTTTCCGTTGCGATTTACTGGCAAAGACTCTCAGTCAAAAAACAGATTAAATGAAATTAGCTCATTGGGCCATTGGCTGTATGTCTCAGCCAACAAATCATCGACTGAAATTCTATTTTTTTTTCCTCTCTATATATGTATGTGTAATCTCTTTTTGTAGCCCTAGCCTCCATCCTCCAAAAAAACCTATCCTCTTCATACCCATAAGTTACTTCGAAAGATGCCATGAATACGATCACTAACAATGACAACATCATTGACAGGATCAGCAATTTACCAGATCCTCTTCTTTGTCACATCCTCTCCTTTCTCACCACTAGAGAATCTGCTGCAACTAGCGTTTTGTCCAAACAATGGCGATTCCTTTGGATTTTGGTTCCTGTCATTGATGTTGATGATAGCCAGTTACGAATGCGAAGAAATGGTTTCTACAGACTCAAACATGTCATCTCCAATATTTTTCTCAGACAAGTACCGAGCAATAATATTCGAAAGATTCGCTTACATTAATTTCTGGGGCTCCCGCTCGCAATGTTGAAGAGCTTGATCTCTCTGTTTATCCAGATTTATTTACACTGCCTCGTACCATTTTCTCTTGCAAGACGTTGGTGATTTTGAAACTGACTCAGGCAATTTCTGTTGATGTTGATTCTTCGGCACAACTTCCGAGCCTTAAGGTTTTGCATCTAAGTTATGTTCGTTATAAAGGCGATGAGAGTCTTCGCAATCTAATCTCTGGTTGTCCCGTTCTTGATGAGCTTCTCGTAGAAACATTAAGATTTGATGGTGTCGTTCTTTATGATATTTATTCGCGTACCTTGACAAATTTGTGTGTTGATTGTCGGAAATTTAGTTTTTTGCAGAACAATTTTCTCAAATTTGCTACTCTTGACGCTCCGGCTCTTAAGTATCTTACTCTTAAGAATCCTTCATTTAGAAGTTTTGAGGTTAGTAATGTGGACAACTTGGTTGAAGCAAATCTTGAAGTTGGTTTTAATTTTTTTGATAATGTCATAGATATTTTTCGAGTTATAAACAATGTCAAATTTCTACGGTTGAAAGGTTTCTGTGAAGCTCAACAAGGCAGGCATGTGAGTAACATTTTTTTTTATATGGTCAATATACAGAGAATGCTAATTCTTGAACTTAGCTTGTTTTATTTGTATTTGCAGGGTTACAAATATACTACTTTAATGGACAAGGTACCCGAATTTCATAATCTAGTCAAGTTGAAGTTGTCCGATGTTTTATGCATCTGGTGCTTGTTTAGGCACATGTTACCAAAGTTTCCACATTTAAAACATCTTACCATTTTGGGGGTTGATGTGTGTTATGAACAATGTGGCTTGCCTCGTTACCCAAATATTCCTTCAAAGTTTGTTCCCGCTTGTTTTTCCTTTCATCTTACTACGTTTAAACTTCGAATGTTTGGAGGATCCGAACTAGAAATGGATTTTGTTAGATGTATTCTGGAAAACTCGAAGGCCTTGACGGACATGACAATAAATTATCCTCCCAGCTTAGATTCGAAGAAAAAGATGCATATTTGGAAGAAGTTATCAAGATTTAAAAAGGGTTCAACCTTATGTCAACTTAGCTTTGAGGAAGGAGAACAATTGTGATTTTATAGTATTTACTTTTGGTATCATGTGCTTTTTTATATATGCACTCATGATTAACAGTTGTGAACAATATTTATGGATGCATCAATATTTGAGGGAATGACTCTGCTTTCTTGTATTTGCCATGAAGGTTCCTTTTAACTTTCAGGTTCAAACTTGGACAAATATGTGTTTGTGAGAAAAAATATAATTTCTGTCACAATTTATGACGGAACTGTGACGAAAAATTTTCTCTCACAGATTTTCGTCACAGTTTGCAACTTTTTTTGTAGTGCATTTATTGAGGTGGTTGCTATTGGCATAACACGCGTTGCAGCTTTATGTTTCCAATGGAATTGATATGGTCCGTATGGAAGTATACGAAAGTGGCATTCGCAAAAGAATTAGTAAGTGTTCTCAAAACTTGTATATCTAACTCTCTGGCATGACACGTACGATCGAGAACCTTGTTATCGATCAATTTTGTCTGCTCGATTTAATCTTTTAATGGTTGTTGTTTGTGCATTGGTATTGACAAACTATTCTACGTTTTTAACTTTAGGAATATGGAGGCTTGTGGTAGCTGAAGGATGGTTCTTTTGGTCTCAAAAACTGGATAGAGCAAACACTTGCAGAGCAAAATACTAAAAAGTGGAAGTTTTTAAGTTCTGATTTATCTATTCTTGAAATATGAACTGGTACATATTGTTAAAATTTTAAATTTTATTTCGGTCTCACGTATTTATCGTATATCAATACTAGAACACACAATAAAGATTCTATCTCCGTACACAGAAGTCATACAAAATGGGAAAAATTATTTTAACTTAATAAACGGTTAAATAAGAATATTCAATTATACATAGAGAGAGCAAAAAGTCTCGACCATAAATTACACATCCACTAATGTCATCTACAAAAAGCCTCGAACCCGAGACTTCAAAGGAAATTCAAAACGCTTAAACTGCTAGATCTAACAAGCGTTGGTGGCCATGAATTTATTCAGTCAAACCATATTTAGATTGGAACAGGGAGGCCCACATATTTATTGAGCGGGTATGAGTATTAACTCGCAATATGTTATCTCGTAGGTTTGAATGAGATCATTATTCTCCATAGTTGATATATATATATATATTAGAGAAAAAATATGAGAAATTATTTTTAGCCAATAAAGATCACGCACATTAAATTTCATCCATGCTCACCGGCCCGATTGAATTTGTGAGAGCGGAGCGTCCATCTAGATTTAAATTTTTTAATGATGTATCATCCTCGTTAGCTGTTTAGGTCAGATAAAAGTTAATTGATGATGTGACATTAACTCATTATATAAGTATGATTTTTAACCAATGAATCATAACTGAAATTCTATTTTTTTCTCTCTCTATGTGTATCTTGTAATCTCATTTTGTAACCCTAGCCTCCATCCTCCAAAAAAACCCTATCCTCGTAGCACCCAACCATGAACACGATCACTAGCAATGCCAATAGTATTGACAGGATCAGCAGCTTACCAGTTACCAGATATACTCCTTTGTCACATCCTCTCATATCTCACCACAAAAGAAGCTGCTGCAACTAGCATTTTGTCGAAACAATGGCGATACATCTGGATTTTGGTTCCCAACATTGATTTTGATGCTAGCCAGATACGTAGATATGGTCGCTACAGATCCGAACTTGTCATCTCCAATATTTTGCTGATCAGAAAAACACCCACTATTCCCAAGATTCGCTTACAATACATTTATTACAGAAATCCCGACTTTCTAAATACATTTATTTCTCGCAATGTTGAAGAGCTTGATCTCTCTGTGCATCCACACTTTTTCTTTACGTTGCCTCGTACCATTTTCTCTTGCAAGACGTTGGTGATTTTGAAACTGACTAATGGAGTTACTATTGAAAGTGCTTCTTCGGCGCAACTCCCGAGCCTTAAGGTTTTGCACCTAAGTTATGTTCGTTATAAAGGCGATGAGAGTGTTCGCAGTCTGATCTCTGGTTGCCCCGTTCTCGATGACCTTCTCGTGGAAAGGTTCAGATATGATGGTGTCACTCGTTACGATATTTACTCGCGTACCTTGACAAATGTGTGTGTTGATCGTCGGAAACTAATTAGATTTCGTTCGAAGGTCGATTTTCTTTTTGTTACTAACCTTAACGCTCCGGCTCTTAAGTATCTTACTCTTAAGGATCCTTTGTTGGGTAGTTTTGAGGTTAGTAATGTGGACAACTTGGTTGAAGCAAATCTCGATGTTGGCTATGAAGTTGATGCTATCATGGATATTTTACGGGATATAAACAATGTCAAATTTTTGCGGTTGAAAGGTGTTTTTAAAGCTCAACGAGACATGCATGTGAGTAACATTTTTTTTTTGTATGGTCAATATAGAGAATATATGCTAACTTTATTGAACTTAGCTTGTCTTATTTGTATTTGCAGGATCATGAATACATAACTTTAATGAAAAAGATGCCCGAATTTCATAATCTAGTCAAGTTGAAGTTGTCCGATGATTCATGCATCTGGTGCTTGTTTAAGGGCATGTTACCAAAGTTCCCACGTTTAGAACATCTTACCATTTCGAGGGTTCATATGTGTAACAAACGACGTTGCGACAAGCCTCGTTTTTACCCAATTCCTTCAAAGCATGTTCCCGCTTGTTTGTCCTTTCATCTTACGACGTTTAAACTTCAAAAGTTTGAAGGATCTGAACTAGAAATGTGTTTTGTTAGATGTATTTTGAATAACTCGAAGGCTTTGATGGACATGACAATAAATTATCCTCCCGGCTTAAATTCGAAGAAAAAGAAGCATATTTGGAAGAAGTTATCAAGATTTGAAAGGGTTTCAACCAGATGTCAACTTAGGTTTGAGGAAGGCAAATAGTACTTGTGATCTTATATTGCTTTGTTATGATATCATGATGTGCTTTTTTATATATGCACTCATGATTTTTCAGTTTTGAACAATTATGGATACATCATACATCATTAATTTCAAGATTGGTCATGTAAAACCAAAGTTGTTTTCACTTTTTTCTTTTCTTTTGTAACATAGTATTCAAAATCTCATGACCAATACTAACAACAGAATGAGGTTTGCAGACTTAAGAGTCATAGTTTTGTGAAAAGTTCTTTAGACAAATTATGTAGTTTTAGTGGACAATGTTTGGTGGTGTTTGATCTGTTGTTGTTATAATTAAGCCTAAATAAAAACAATTGTACATAAGTTCGAAACTTTTCCTATCAAACTCTCCTGTATTTCTTTGATCTCGAGTTAAATGGGAACAACCTCTTGCCAGGTGATGCGTCTAACTCATGCAACTCATGTTGTGCTGACTCATATCGGCTTCAGCCTAGCAGCAAAACATGGACAGCTTGGGCAGTGACGAAAAAGGATAAGCGGCGTTAAACGATAGAAAAGAATCGAAAAGGTGAAATAGGGTGTGAGGCAAAATTAACGACATGATTCTTTTTTAGAAAATTTGAGTCAAAACTACGTAGTTTTGATGACAACTGATATAAGATTATACTTGTGATTGATCATAAGGTACTAAGTCAAGAACCCGCACTTTTCGGAGGCACAATCTATGAAAACTTGGAGTAGCTCTCCCCTATAAACCCAAATAACCTACCCCATACCGCTTACATAGAGACTTGAACTCGAGATCTCTAAGGGAATCCGAAGCGCTTAAACCACTTGACCCAACCTGGTTTGGTCCATTTAAATGTTGTAATTAATCAAAACAGAACCTCACATTTAATTTATTTTTCAAAACAAAGCAATCTCTTTCATTTATGAATTATATATTTCCTTAAATTACATGTTGTGCCATTATATATTTATCCTCCTTTTGTAACCCTAGCCTCCATCCTCCAAAAACCTATCCTCGTAACACCCAAAACTCATGAAACCATGAACATGATCACTAGCAATGCCAATAATATTGACAGGATCAGTAGCTTACCAGATATACTTCTTTGTCACATCCTCTCATATCTCACCACAAAAGAAGCTGCAGCAACTAGCATTTTGTCGAAACAATGGCGATACCTCTGGATTTTGGTTCCGAACATCAACGTTATTGATACCAGATACCTAGAAATGGTTCCTTCAAATTGTGTCATGTTATCTGCAATATCTTGATTCGCAAGAAACACAACATTTCAAAGATTCGCTTGAAATCCAATTCTGATAGCATTAAATTCACCTTTCTAAGTTCATTTCTCTCCAGTGCTCTCCCCGGCAATGTCGAAGAGCTCGATCTCTATTTGTGCAATTATGGTTGTGATCAAGAATTCTTTCATTTGCCTCGTACCCTTTTCTCTTGCAAGACGTTGGTGATTTTGAAACTGACTCGAGTATTCGTTAGTGTTGAATATGATTCTTCGGTGCATCTTCCGAGCCTTAAGGTTTTGCATCTCGATTATGTTTGTTATGGTACTTATAGAGGTG
This sequence comes from Pelargonium nanum, assembly GCA_036897485.1. Classification (NCBI taxonomy): domain Eukaryota; kingdom Viridiplantae; phylum Streptophyta; class Magnoliopsida; order Geraniales; family Geraniaceae; genus Pelargonium; species Pelargonium nanum. The sequence goes on along the minus strand of JAYMTF010001390.1, from coordinate 17,220 downwards.
ATGAGAGCGTTCGCAATCTGATCTCTGGCTGCCCCGTTCTTGATCACCTTCTCGTGAAAAGAGCCGAAAATGATAATGTCACTCGTTATGACATTTCCTCGTGTACCTTGACAAATTTGTGTATTGATTGTCGGGATCTTGATTTTGGTTCGGATAATTTGCACAACTTTATTACTGTTCTTAATGCTCCGGCTCTTAAGTATCTTACTCTTATGGATCCTTTGTTGGGTAGTTTTGAGGCTAGTGACATGGACACCTTGGTTGAAGCGAATCTCGATGTTGGTTATGAAATTGATGCAAGCCAATGGGACGCGGACATTGATATTTTCCGAGCTATGTATAATGTCAAATTTCTGCATTTGAAGGGCGTTTTTAAAGCTCAACGAGATTCGTATGTGAGTAACATTTCTTTTGTATGATCAATATAGAGAATGTGAATTTCTTAAACTTACTTTGTCTTGTTTGTATTTGCAGGATCATCAACACATTGCTTTAATGGAAACGCTGCCCGAATTTCATAACCTAGTCGAGTTGAAGTTGTCTGATGTTTATTGCATTTGGTGCTTGATTAATCGCTTGCTACCAAAACTTCCACATTTAGAACATCTTACCATGTTTAGGGTTCATATGTGTTACAAACGTCTTTGTGGCATGCCTCATTACCCGATTCCTTCAAAGTTCATTCCCGCGTGTTTGTCCTTTCATCTTACTACATTTATACTTCAAAAGTTTGAAGGATTCGAACTAGAAATGGGTTTTGTTGAATGTATTTTGGAAAACTCGAAGGCCTTGATGGACATGACAATAAACCATCCTCCCAGCTTAGATTCGAAGAAAAAGATTCATATTTCGAAGAAGTTATCAAGCTTTGAAAAGGGTTCAACCAAATGCCAACTTAGCTTTGTGGAAGGCAAATACTTGTGATCTTATGGTATTTTGCATGTGATGATATGATCATATGCATATTTACACATGCACTCATTTTGAATTTTGAACAATGATATGCATGATGGATACATTAATGCCTTTGCTTAATGCATTATTTGAGGGAATTTCTAGTTTTCAATATGTAATCTCTTTTTTCAATATATAATGTAAAAATCAATCTTTTACATTGTGTATTTGTAATGTAAATTGTTGTATCAATAATATGAAATATACGGTTTGTTTTGACCTAGATAGATAATCGAGTTGAATGTAGCTCATGCAATAGTTACACTACAGCATTTTGGGCCTATAACTGCGAAATTTAACTGCCTTTTTTCACTGCAGTTAAGCTTGTGAGATTTAACGGGCTTGAACCGCGGTAGATAACTGAAGTAAAAGAAAAAAATAAAGATAAAAAGCCCAAACAGTTGTTAGAATCCAAAACAATAATATTTAATTAGCTGAAAGATCTCAACACAATGTAACACCCTCTCTCTAAACCTAACACTCTGAGCAACGATTTCTCTAACCCTAACCATCTCTCTGATCATCAATTTTTGGAATTTTAGAGTTTCTTCATCTCTGTGAGTTCCTCTCTTCAACAATATATATGTATATATTTATTTATTTACTGTTAATTTTACATTTCTTCGATTTCTTACCAATTTCTGTTCGCAATCAGTAATTAATTTTCGATTTTATAGTTATTTTCTGGTGCAATAGTAAGTCTCCATCCTCCAAAACCCTATTCTCGTCGTAACACCCAAAACTCCAAAAGTCGTTTCAAAAGAAGCCATGAAAATGATCACTAGCAATGGCAATAGCATTGACAGGATCAGCAGCTTACCAGATCCTCTTCTTTGTCACATTCTCTCATTTCTCACAACAAAAAAAGCTGCTGCAACTAGCGTTTTGTCGAAACAATGGCGATACCTTTGGATTTTAGTACCCGACATTCATGTCAATCATAGCCAGATCCGAAAAGGTGGTCGGTACACATTCGAACGTGTCATTTCCAACATTTTGCTTAGAAAGGCACCCAGCAATATTCGAAAGATTCGCTTGCAATTTGTCAATTCTCATAGCATTCGCGAGTTTTTCAATACACTTTTTTCTAGGGCTCCAGCGCGCAATGTTGAAGAGCTTGATCTCTATTGTAAAGAAGATGGTTATCCCTCTCATTTGCCTCCGAACCTTTTTTCTTCCAAGACGTTGGTGATTTTGAAACTGACTCATAACATTTTTGTTGATTATGTTTCTTCGGTACAACTTCCGAGCCTTAAAGTTTTGCATCTCAGTTATGTTTTGTATAAAGGTGATGAGAGTGTTCGCAATCTGATCTCTGGTTGTCCAATTCTTGATGAATTGCTCGTAGAAAGATCTAGATATGATAATGTCATTCATTACGACATTTGCTCGCGTACCTTGACAAATGTGTGCGTTGCTTTTTGGGATTTTGATTTTTGTTGGAACAATTGGGAAACATTTACTACTCTTAATGCTCCGGCCCTCAAGTATCTCACTCTTATTAAACCTTTATCGAGTAATTTTGAGATTAGTGACGTGCACAACTTGGTTGAAGCGAATCTTGATGTTGGTTATGCGTATGAATCAAGTCGATGGGGCAAATTGATGGATATTTTCAGATTGATAAATAATGTCAAATTTCTGCGATTGGAAGGTGTTTTTAAAGCTCAACGAGATACACATGTAAGTAACATTTCTTTTGTATATATGGTCAATATGTATACAGACAATGCTAACTTTATTTTTTTAACCCACCTTGTGTTATTTGCAGGATCATCAATATTATATTGCTTTTATGGAATCGTTACCCGAATTTCATAATGTAGTCAAGTTGAAGTTATTGTCCGAAGCTTACTGCATATGGTGCTTGTTTAAGCGCTTGCTACCAAAGTTTCCACATTTAGAACATCTTACCATTTTAAGGGTCCATATGTGCTACAAATGCCGTTGTGGCATGCCTCATTACCCGATTCCCTTAGAGTTTGTTCCCACTTGTTTGTCCTCTCATCTCAAGACATTTATACTTCAAAAGTTTGAAGGCTTCAAATTAGAAATGGGTTTTATTAGATGTATTCTAGAAAACTCGAGGGCTTTGATGGACATGACAATAAATTATCCTCCTGCCTATTCGAAGAAAAGTTTTCATATTTGGAAGAGGTTATCAAGTTTTGAGAGAGGTTCGCCCAAATGTCAACTTACCTTCGAGAAAGGCAAATACTCATGATCTTTGTCGAAAACGGGTAGTATTTTGTTATGATCATATGCATATATGCACTCATTTTGAAATTTGAATATTGATGATCGATGGATACATTATTGCCTTTTGCTGAATACATCATTTGAAGGAATGTCTAGTTTTCACTATATATATAATCTCTTTTGCTGAATACGTACTGTGATATAAATATTGCATCTCAATAAATATTTAGTCATTCAAAACCTACAATTTTGGGGATTTTTGTATTTTTTTGATGGCAACTTCCGAGCCTTAAGGTTTTGCATCTCAGTTATGTTGAATATGGCATTGATAAAGGCGATGAGACTGTTCGCAATCTGATCTCTGGTTGTCCTTTTCTTGATGAACTTCTTGTAGTAAGAGACAAACTTGATAATGTCATTCGTTATGATATTTCCTCGCCTACCTTGACTAATGTGCGTGTTGATTATCGGGACTTGATTTTGGTTCGATTAATTTGCATAGCTTTACTATTCTTAATGCTCCGGGTCTTAAGTATATCTTACTCTGATGGTTCCTTTGTTGAGTCGTTTTGAGGTTAGTAATGTGGGCAACTTGGTTGAAGCAAATATTGATGTTCGTTATGTAATTGATGCAAGTCAATGGGGGTGCTACTGCTATCACAGATATTTGTGATCTTAGTCTACATGCTATTTCTTAACACACGATAACGAGGATACAAAAGTATGTATACCACATTAACTTATCAATTTTTCTCAAAATAGAAATAAGAACACTCAGTTTTGGAGGTACCATTCAAATCTACATTACAACAACAAACACAACTTAAGAGCAAAAGAGACAAACTTGTGTGAATATGAACAAAATAAAGAAGCAAAAAACACAAATAGTAGCACATCTCAGAACCAAACCAGATATGTGAAGCTTCCACATTGCTCAGCAAACAATAATAATCCTTTGGGACAACACAAATTAGACATGTTTTCATTAATCTTTACCTCTCCACAGATCAGTTATAGTAATGTTGGGGACATGAGCAATCATGTGCCAATCCTCTCCACTTCCTTCCCTGCATCTTGCACCCAACCTATAACAGTGTGATATATGGAGCTCCTTGAGTCCAGTTAGCTGTTCCATCCCTTGTGGCAGAGACTCCAATTTGTAGCAGTGCTTGATCTTCAGTGTCCGGAGAGACCTCAGCTTCGGGAGCCACTCCGGCAGCGCTTTCAGATTCTCACAATATTTGATTTCCAGGTACTCTAAAGTCTCTGCACATCCCTCAATCCACTCTGGCAAACCATCCTCCAGCTGGAGCAAGCAATCAATTGTCAACCACCTAAGACTCGGCAGCTCAAAACACCCATCTGTCAGATTGGGATTCAGTTTTTGACAGTAGCATATGCACAAAACCTCCAAAGCTGGTAGGCAACAACTCGTAAACAAAGATTTCAATCTTGCACAGTCCTGAACAATCAATGTTCGAAGGGACTCGAGCTTGATCACTTGAGTCCCTTCGAATAGTATCTCAAGATTCGGGCTGTGCATGCACTCCACATATTGTAGACAAGTGAGACTTTCAATTCCATTTTTATAAGGAAGTTGCTTCTGTGTTGTTGTGATCCCAAGTATTCTGAGATTAACAAGCTCTCCTATTTGCTCAGACACTTCTTCAATGTAGCATCCGCTGAGTAGTAGAGTTTGCAAATTATGAAGCTTGTAAATGGAATTTGATAGTCTCTTTAATCTAATGCAACCTTGTAGGTCAAGAAACCTCAAATGTTTTAGAGTACCAATAGATTTTGGCAACTCTTTAAGCTTTGAATCTGCTAAGGATAAAACCTTTAGATTCTTGAATTTGGTGATATATGCCTCTGAAAGCTCGAGTTGGCGTCCAAGTAGTACAGTTTGAATGAGATCACTTGAATTCGTTGACAAGTTTGGCCTGTTTTGCTCTTGGAACCATACATGCCTAACATTCTCCCCAGTGTTTTCTCCGTCGGCGTTTATGATCGCAAACTCCTCTCCTCCCAATGAACAAGCGAGTTCGCGTATCAAATCATGCATTTTAAAGGTAGAACACCATGAATATTCTTTTGATTCTTGAAAGAAGCCTCTCGAAAGCAATTCTTTTATGTATTGTTTACCGATGTATTCGGGCTGTGATGTAGCAAGGACATTTCCTTGCTTTCTCTTTGGTGTCTGAAGGAGTCCGTGCGCCATCCAAAATGAGATCAATGATAAATCATAAAACACATAGTCTTCTGGGAAAACTGAACAATAAACGAAGCATTGTTTCAACTGAGGTGACAGCTGAGTATAACTAAATTTGAGTATATGCAAAATGTCATTTTGACTGTCTTCAATTTGCCAAATAGCACTATCTCTCACCAATGACCACTCATGTTTGTCCGTCTTTGAGAATAGTAGACTTCCTAGGGTTTTCACAGCCAAAGGAACTCCTTTGCATTTTCTCACTATTTCTTCTCCAATTTTCATCAAATTATGGTCGATCTCACTTTCACTAGCAAAAACCAATTTTTGAAATAGCGCAACACTTTCCTCGTGAGAAATGCCTTTCAAGTTATATGGAGAAACGGTACCCACACACGAAGCAACTGAACTGTACCTGGTAGTGACAACAATTTTACTTCCTTCAGCACCGCACGCTAATAGTGCTTTGAGTTCCAACCATCTAGAACGATTAACATCCCACATGTCGTCCAAGATAAGTAAAAATCTTTTGTTTTGAAACTTGTCCTGAATGGCATTTTGCAAGTGTTGGGGATTCGAAGTATCAACAATACTCTCTTTAGTAAAAGTGATAAGAGATTTGACAATATTTGACATCACATGATTGACATTGAACTCCTTCATGTCCCCTAGACACACCCATACTTTAGACTCAAAATGATCCACAACTCTTTTATGGTTGAAAACTAGTTTAGCCAGAGCGGTCTTCCCAAGACCACCCATTCCAACAATAGGGATTACCGAAACATTCTCCTGGTGACCACGAGGGTCCATCAAAAACTGCTCAATGGCCCAACTGTCCGCTTCCCTTCCGACAATGTCAGAAGAATCAACAAAAGAGTGGGTCATCTCCCTCTCTTTGAACAGGCCGACCTGGCCGTTGTCAGCTTGAAAGTTGGTAGCGAGATTGAATTCATTTTTGTTGGCATTAATCTCATCTAACCTCTGTCTAATCCCCTTGACTCTACACCCGATTCGGACACGAAACAACATAGGATTCGAGGTGGTGGAAAAGAAACGGCGTACCTTCCTGTTGGTGTCACCGCGTGTGTTCACAACTTGCGTATGCAAGATGTGATAAGCAAATTCATCGAGCACGTCCTCAGCATCGTACAAAACGTGTTTGAGCTGTCGGAGCCAGAGACCGAGCTTGTGGTTGGTGGTGCGTTGTTCCTGGGCATCCAAAATGACGGCGTTGATGCTGGACAAGGATGTCTCGAGCCTTTTGAGGTCACTCTGGAGACCCCAAGCCACCCAAAATTGTTGAGAAGCAAGGGAAATTACTTTCCCCAGAATTTTCTGTACAGTGTTGAACAAGATCAATGACTCAGTCATTTTTGTTGTAATTAGAAGAAGCAGTACTTGGAGATTGAGAAACAAGTGCAGTTTTATTTGGCAGATCGATAATGTATATATATATTGGACATATAATATTTACAATATGCTTGCAATAATTAACAATGACCAATCAAATTTATTAAGAAAGTCAAGTCTAATTTATTAATTAGATGTAACAAACTCTTTGCCAAATGTTCTACGCGTTTGGTGATTGAACTGTTCTTTTAAGAGTGGGACATTGTTCTCATTATAAAATAGAATGATATTTATTAAAAGTCGTCTCGTTATAAAATATTACAATAAGGTGTTTGTAGACTTAGGGCTTCACAAAGCTTTTTTTTTTTAATAGCTAGGGCTTCACAAAGTTTAATTATATAAAGATCGTTAAACCAAATTAATATTGATTTAAAATGTACAAGACATGACATCATCATCCATGCTATGAACTTCTAAATAGTGAATAAAAACTAGATAAATGGAAATGAAAAATACAAGTTCAGGAGGCTATGTAAGTTGACCTGACAATTCTACTCATGCTCATTCATATGAATTTGCAGCAGTGGAGCGATTCAGCTTTATCGTAAGCCAATTTGTAACATTTTTTTTATTAGTGTAAAAGTAACTTTCTTAGAATTATGAAAGAATAATAGTAATTATTTTGAATGGTGGAGTAATAAACAAAGCACTTGGTTGACCAAACAAAGCACTTGGTTTAACGACCTGTCGTTTGGTCACAAATCGGGAAGTCATCACGCCGACACCGTGCCGGCCGCCGGAGAAAAGCACCGTTCGTCTCTTTCAAGTGCGGAAATGGCGACACGATACGCTACAGATTTCGGACTAAGTGCAACAATTCGACCCACTTGGAAACAAATTCGTTGGAAATGGGTTTTTATATCTCCGAACGGGTTAGGCAAAAAGAACCAGATTTTCTTGTTACAATGATTTTGTAATAAATTCTGTGTCGTTCATGTTGTTGAATTGTTCTATTTGACTATTTCGTTTCACTGCTGGATCATTGTGATTTTTTTGGAAAACATCTCAGCCTTGTATCTTGTTGGGCTCCAATGCACACCACCTGTTTGAAGAAATGTCCAACAGAAACATGCTCAGATAATGTAACTGGATAGGTTGGATTTTAGTGCATTAATACTCAGTAGTGTTAGATTATCACGTAGAGCTGACAATTCGGGTTTTGGGTTGTTTATTTTCAGGTTTGACTTTTGAGTTGAAAATGCCTAACATGAGCTTGATCCTCAAGAGGTGTGGATTCTATATATAAAATGTGTGCCCAAAAATGCGTGTCGGGTTTTAAGTGTGTGGATTCAGGTCCATATTGTCAGCTATATTCTCACCTAATAAGCATGATGATCTTCTTTTGTTCAATATTTAATTCATTACTATATTGTTATTGAAGCAAAAGACAAGAAAGTCAAGAATCCTTAGTTTGTATATGGTATTTGTGGTTAGGAAACAGCTAAAATGGAACTGTCCAAACTGGTAAGGCTATGCCCGCCACCGGACAACTTGTTAGATTGCCAAGAATTTCAGAATGAAATCTGTGCAGCCCCGCGGATAGTTCTAATTGGTCCATTGCTTAGTCATTTGTGATTTTTGATATTTTCAAGCTTGAAAGTAAGTTGCAGATGCCAACTTTGTGTCTTGGTAGTTTGGCTTTTAGTGGTTGAGAACTCAGCCATTGTAGATTCCCCTGGATAACACATGACATGAGCCTACATGATTCGAGTATTTAATTCAATATTATATTATTGTTGAATCATAGGACAATAAATCTTAGTTTGTATATGACAGGAATGATTAGCAAACGGCCAAAGTAGAAATCCAAAGATTAGGACATACTATTTGGAATGGAGGAAAACGTCATTATGACAACTCCAAGTAATCTAACAATTGTGCCGGCTGATTCTGCAGCACGTTTTCTGATATGTACATTTGGCATCATAATAGAGGATTAAGTGAAAAGACAATACCGGGTGGCTGTCTCTGATAAACCTGTCATAACAATGTTTACGCTTATTAGCTATATATTGAATTTTTAGAGGTGCATTTCTAGGATGTAGGTAGAGCAATGGGGGGCAAAGGTGGATTATTTAGGTATGCTGATGGCATAGACAAGTTGCTGTTATTGTTTGGAACCTTGGGCAGCATTGGAGATGGGCTTATGTCTCCACTCACGATGGTTGTTCTCAGTGGCGTGATCAATGAGTATGGAGCTGCTTCTCTCACATTCTCTGACGAGATAGTTGATAAGGTATATGCCAAGTCTTAATCGAGAAACACTTAATTCATCAGTATGTTTTTTCGGTATAGATGCAAACAAAGCATTATAGTTTCATGGTTAGAATCATTGAAGCCATATCTTGAATTTAAATTCCTTTATATAACACATCAAGTGTTCATTTTCTTTTTGCAGTATTCTCTCAAGCTTCTTATTGTGGCCATTGCAGTTGGAGTATCTGCATTTGTTGGTATGTATAATTTTCTATAGTCATATTTCATTGCAAGATACTTATGTAAGCGATCTTGCAGTTTCTTCTACAATCAGAAAACCTTTAATATAATGCACAAACTGTAAGTCCCTTCAGATCAGGCCCCTAGATTACAGCATGCTGTTAGCTCAACATTAAGACTTGTCATTTATATATAAAGTGATTGTTAGAACTTAAGAAACAATGAAGACAAATTGTTGACAGATTCATTTAATGCCTGAACTGATAAATTTTGCAGAGGGAGTTTGCTGGACAAGAACTGCCGAGAGGCAAGCATCTCGCATGAGAGTAGAATACCTGAAATCGGTTCTCAGGCAAGAAGTTGGTTTCTTCGATAACCAGGATGCTTCTTCCACTACCTTCCAAGTTGTCTCTACAATTTCTTCCGACGCCCATTTAATCCAAGATACTATAGCTGAAAAGGTTCTGTCTTTCAGACATCTCTAATATCTACTCTTTAACCTACTAATGAATTTATAGGCTAACATTATCTAGGTTTCTGTTGCTGTAGATACCCAACTGTCTGGCTCAATTGTCAACATTCATTGGTAGCCTTATTGTTGCCTTCTTTCTATCTTGGCGACTATCACTAGCTTCTTTGCCGTTCTCTCTTATGTTTATCATCCCGGGAGTTGGATTTGGGAAGCTAATGATGGGTGTAGGCATACAAATGAAGGATACTTATGGGATTGCTGGTGGAATTGCAGAACAAGCAATCTCTTCTGTCCGAACTGTTTATTCATATGTGGGGGAGCTTCTAACAATTGATAGGTTTAGCAAGGCACTTCAAAAGAGTACGGAGCTTGGTATAAAGCAAGGTTTCATGAAGGGATTGATGATAGGGAGCATGGGGATGGTTTTCGCAGCTTGGGCATTTATAGCTTGGGCTGGCAGTATTCTTGTTACTGAGAAAGGAGAAAAAGGCGGTGCTGTTTTCATCTCTGGAGTATGTATCATCTTGGGAGGCTTGTAAGTTTTTTGACATTTGATCTGTCTTATCTTCTTTACTGATTCTGTTGTCACAAGTTACAGCTTCAATCTCTTAACTCTATTGTTTAGGTCTGTCATGAGTGCACTCCCGAACGTTTCTTACATCTCAGAAGCAACAGCAGCTGCTACCCGAATGTTTGAGATGATTGACCGAATTCCAGTAATAGACTCCGAGAATGAAAAGGGGAAAGTTCTAATATCTACAAGAGGAGAACTTGAATTTAAAGAGGTCTACTTTAGTTACCCATCACGACCCGATACTCCAATTCTTCAAGGATTCAATCTTAAAGTGCGTCCTGGTAAGACAGTAGGTCTTGTGGGGGGCAGTGGCTCTGGGAAGTCCACAGTCATTTCTTTGCTTGAAAGATTTTATGACCCTGTTAAAGGGGACATTTTCTTTGACAGATGCAAAATAAAAAGGCTTGAACTTAAATGGTTAAGATCACAGATGGGACTGGTGAATCAAGAGCCAGTTCTCTTTGCCACATCCATAAAGGAGAACATTCTATTTGGCAAGGAAAGTGCTCAAATGGAAGACATAGTAAATGCAGCTAAGGCTGCAAATGCACACGACTTCATCGTTAAGTTACCTAACAAATATGAAACTCAGGTAAGCCACAATCTTCTACTCCCCGTCAACTTATGCATTTTGAATTTGTCTTGTGTATAGTATAATAGTATTGTGTGTGACTGGACAGTGTTTCACTTATGCCTCAGGTTGGACAATTTGGACTTCAGTTGTCTGGTGGGCAGAAACAGAGGATTGCCATTGCAAGAGCTTTAGTTAGAGACCCAAGAGTTCTCCTTCTTGATGAAGCCACTAGTGCATTGGATGCAGAATCTGAAAAAACCGTACAGGAAGCTCTGGACAATGCTTCACTGGGAAGGACAACAATCATTGTTGCTCATCGCCTCTCTACAATTCGTAAGGCTGATATGATAGTTGTTCTTCAGTCGGGGAAAGTAGTTGAATCGGGTTCTCATCAGGACTTGATCCAAATGAACGAAGGAGATGGGATCTATAGCAAGATGGTGCAAACACAGCAATTAGCCATGCAAAATGAAGCTAATAATGACTCTTATTATCCTACTGAAGATACAAACCACCAAAGAATGAGGAGTTCCCGGACTCCCCCGAGACCAAGCAGTGTGGCATCAACCCCGAGACCAAGCAGTGTGGCATCGAGCTTTCAGAGCAGCCCGACGTACCCATTCAGCCCGGTATATTCCATCAGTGTGGTACATTCTCTTCCAACATATTCTAGTGATGATTTCAAAGCTGAAACCTTAAAGAAGGTTCACAATCCTCCCTTTTCTCATTGGAGGTTACTAAAAATGAATGCACTTGAGTGGAAGCAAGCATTTCTTGGGTGTCTTGGGGCTGCTTGTTTCGGATCAATCCAACCAATTCATGCATATTGCTTGGGAACAGTTGTCTCAATTTACTTTGGGACAGACACTTCCACCATCAAGGAACAAAGTAGAATCTACTCCTTCATTTTCTTGATCATAGCGGTTCTTAGCTTCTTCGCCAATCTCCTCCAACATTATAACTTTGCTATCATGGGTGAGCGCTTGACCAAAAGGATACGAGAACAAGTCCTCGGTAAAGTGCTTACCTTTGAGATTGGATGGTTTGATCAAGACGAGAACACAAGTGCAGCCATCTGTGCACGTCTAGCCACTGAAGCCAGCATGGTTAAGTCGCTTATTGCAGATCGAATGCAACTACTAGTTCAGGTTTTCTTTAGCGCCTCTGTTGCTTTCGTCCTTGGATTAATCATCACATGGAGGGTAGGCATTGTAATGATTGCAATACAGCCCTTAATCATTGGAAGCTTCTATTCAAGAAGTGTTCTGATGAAAAGCATGTCTGAAAAGGCTAAAAAGGCACAGAGCAAGGGAAGCCAATTGGCGAGTGAAGCTACCGTTAACCATAGGACTATCACAGCATTTTCCTCCCAAGAAAGGATCTTGGATCTCTTTGGAGCTACAATGGAAGGACCCAAGAGAGAAAGCATTAAACAGTCATGGTTTTCGGGTTTTGGCTTGTTTAGCTCCCAGTTTCTGACCACAGCCTCCATAGCTCTGACTTACTGGTATGGAGGGAGGCTGATGAATCAAAATTTGGTCACCCCAAAGCACCTTTTCCAAGCTTTCTTCATTTTGATGAGCACTGGAAAAAACATTGCAGATGCAGGAAGCATGACATCGGATTTAGCTAAAAGCGGTGATGCAGTTAGATCAGTTTTTGCTATCCTAGACAGGAAAAGTGAGATAGAGCCAGAGAACCCAGATGGGATTAAAGTAGAAGAGCCTCTAAAGGGTCTCATAGAATTGAAGAATGTCTTCTTCTCTTATCCAGCTAGGCCTGACCAGATGATCTTTAAAGACTTGAGCCTGAAAATAGAAGCTGGAAAAACAATTGCGCTCGTGGGACAGAGTGGCTCGGGCAAATCCACCATTATTGCCTTGATTGAAAGATTCTACGACCCGTTAGAGGGATCAGTACTGATAGATGGACGCGACATCAAGACTTTCAGTTTAAGAAAGCTGAGGGCACATATTGCATTGGTGAGTCAAGAGCCTACACTTTTCGCAGGAACCATCCGACAGAATATTCTATATGGTAAAGAGGATGCTACAGAAGCTGAACTAAGGAAAGCTGCAGTACAAGCTAATGCTCATGAGTTCATAAGGTATTGTCAATTTGTCATCTTCTCTTTTGTTACAACAAGAATACGAATCCAACAAAAACTTGAATTTAGTTAAATGCTTGTTTATAATGCAGCTCAATGAAAGATGGATATGACACGTTTTGTGGGGAAAGAGGAATCCAACTGTCAGGAGGCCAAAAGCAGAGGATAGCATTAGCTCGAGCAATACTGAAGAACCCGGAAATCCTACTCTTAGACGAAGCCACCAGCGCCCTGGACAGTGCCTCGGAGAATCTTGTCCAAGAAGCACTTGAGAAGATGATGGTTGGAAGAACATGTGTGGTGGTAGCTCACAGGTTGTCCACAATACAAAAGTCCGATTCCATTGCTGTTATAAGAGATGGAAAGGTCGTGGAACAAGGATCGCATTCTGATCTATTGGCTAATGGCCGCGGTGGAGCATACTACTCTTTGACTAAGCTTCAAGGCGGTCTCTCTCCTTACCGGTGAGCCAATGCCCCCAATGAGTTAAAAGGATTTAGCCTCTTTAGGAAGATCATCACTGGAAATGAAGCATTCTTATGGATGTTTCTTTTTAGGTCTTGTGAGGATGATGAGCAACATATGATGTTTCATTGTGTTTTTCTGTAATTTATCATTTGCCATTCTATATATAGATGTTTTCCTTTTCAGTTGAAATGGAAAGAAACTCACAGAGGCTTTGTTGATTCTTGCACAATCTCTTCCTCATAGAGTGCTCTAGCTCCCACATTCACAACATGTTCATTAGCCACCTATCTTCTCTACCAGTCTCTCAATAGAGCAGAAATAGGTAGTATATATGTACGTGTAACTCAACTTTCAACACAATACGAACACAATTAGGTGAAATCGAATTAAGCAGACGATATTTTTATTATTCTTATTATAATTTTACTATAGTTTGTAGGTAAAAGATCCAATTTGATCCCGAATTTTTGTGTTTTGATCCAATTTAGTCCTATTTTTTAAAAATAAAAAATAGTCCTTAAACTTTCGTGTTTTGATCCAATTTGGTCTCTGAACAATTTTTTTGACCCAAAATAGTACTTAAACTTTCAAATATTGATTCAATTTGATCCTCAACTTTTGATATAAACTTTAAAGGTAAGGACCATTTCGGGTCAACATGTGAAAGTTCACGAATCATTTTGAGTAAAAAAAAGAGTTTCTTAGATCAAATTGGGTCAAAACACGAAAGTTCAAGACCAAATTAGGTTTAAAAAATATTAGACACCAAATTGGGAATATGAAAATACTGATATCAAATTAGATTTTTTAACTACTTTGTACTCTTTTCAAAATATTTGGATTTGGATTTCCGAGGCTCGATCCGGGTAAACCGACTACCAAATAGTATAAATAATAGGCCGCGCCGCTCTCATTCTCTCACAAAACACAATTTCACTTGACGTCGCCGTCCACCGTCTGAGCCGTTCGTCGTCGCCGCCGCCGTTGGAGTTTCGAATACTCGACAACCACCCATGAGTAACTATAGCTCAACAGGAGAAGACGGTGATTACAGCATTCCCAAATCACCCCAAATCAGCGTTGACGATGAAGGCAATTTCTTCCTTGCTCTGTATATATACTGCATATATATTCACAAGTTTTTGATTGTTTTATTTAATTTCTCTATTTGTTGTTTATACAGATCTTCCCAATGCGAACGAAGAGGACGTTGGTTCCAGTGATAACAGTAATGACATAATGTTATTGATACACTATTTTCTTTGTTGATGTCTGTACATTTACGGTCCAGATTTGCTTCAGTTCGTTCCATGAACGGCCATAATATCATTTTATTTTTTATTTTGGGTGTGTAGGAGTTTCTGGAAACAATTTCAATAAGAGAAAGAGGTTGGAGGAGGAATTGGTGATGCCTAGGGAGCTTGAAGATGCTCGAGGAAACGACGTCGTCCCTTTATGTGGTGCTTCAATCGATCACTTGTCACTCAAGTCATTATTAACTATTGGTGACAAGGTTCGACATGAATTATCCGAACATTTTGACGAGGTAATATCTTATCATCTGAACATATATACATTGATGCGTTTGTTTTCACTCGTGGCTTACATCTAATGATTTTACTTTTCGTTTTGTTAGTTTACCAAAACAGCCCACTCTATGGTAGAGTTGTTGAACACGCGAAAAGATGACATCGAAAGGGTTGAACTCCAATACCACAATATTAAGACTCTCCAAGAGACACATAAAATCGAGCTTGAACCTCTACAAGGTACTCTAGAGGCTTCTCAACGCGTGGTCACGGAGCGGGAAGAGAAAATAAAACTCTTAGAGGGTCAAGTCCGAGGTCTTCGAGATTGTTTGGTTTGTGTGTATGCCGAACGCGACTTTCTCAAGGGTAATGAACAAAAATTCCATAAAACCATTGAATCTTTAAAAGATGAAGTAGGTGTGAAGGCACAAGAAACGAACCAACTAAGGAGTGAGCTTGTGAGGGTTGAGGCCGTTGTCGCATTAGAGAAAGCGGAGCGAGTCAAAGCTCAAGAAGCCAATAAAGAACTTCGAGATCTGATTGGAAGACTGTGTGGGATACCAAACTTTAGAAGATAACTCCATTTACCTTAGAGGATTAAGGTAAACAACCATATAAACAAAGTTGACTACCCAATCCTTCATTGACTTGAGTTTAACTTCTTCTTAGGATAGTATTCTCGATGTTTTGATTTCTTAGCTGACTAAGATTTTTCGTGTACTTATTTTTACAAAATGTTAAATAAAGTTGGCATCTACAATGATGTTTATGTTGCATATTATAGTGTTATGTTTTGTTTAACATATGTATATCATGTAAATCACAAGAACTCCTTGAAAAAATCGAGGTGGCGTTGTCTGAGGAATGTCGAGCGGATATGAAGTGTCAATTGATAACATCCCCCATAATGTTATAATTGATTTTGAGGGAAATGTTATTTATAAAAGGGTAAAATGGAGGGAAGGTTATTAGTATGAACGCTTAACACCTCATTTTTTTTTGTATATGTTCGAAAAATTATCATTGTATAAACACTTACCTATTGCTTATGCGCACTTAGAAGTAATTCGGCTAAAAACTATCGTCATGCAATTGGTCCGTATGTGGACCTCATAAGATTTGTCTCCAGAGTGTTAATTTATTTATAATAATTATGTCTCACGATTTACTATTGGACAAATAATAATATAACTTGTATAGTTGATCTTACTTTAAATCTGTGACACTCTAACCAGCTGGCCTATTAGCTCAGCTGGTTAGAGCGTCGTGCTAATAACGCGAAGGTCGCAGGTTCGAGACCTGCATGGGCCAATTTCTTTTTCCGCATATTTTCACTCTAAACGACAAGTCGTTTTCTTAAAGAGAAAAGAAACAGTCCATTTGTTTAAGCCCAATTTCGGCCCAGAAAATGAAATCCTTATTGGAAGCCCATTACGAGAGAATCTACTGTAAAGCCCAAAAACATCAAAACCTTTTAATAAAATAATGTTTGTCCAAATTTCCAATTTTAAGAAAAATTGAGAAAAAGTTAGTTGATTTTATTTTTGATAGGCGACGGGACAACAGACTTATGAAGACATGTGTTTCTCACCCCTAGTGAAGACGTCACCCTATTAGTTGAGACCTCAAAAGAAATCCAAAACACATCAACCGCTTGACCCAACATTTAATTGATGTTGGAAGTATTCCACTCCTATCTAATATTCATGTGCAATTAAGAAATCAATCACTTTTAAAATAATTTAATATCAAGTTATGTGCTTTTAACAACAAATGATCATCACTTGCACAATTAGATGACTATACCAAAATCAAAATCCAACTCATGCCAATTCACTCACTAATTATCTCTACCTTGATGACTTTGTATCAATTTTGTGGTGTTTGAGAAATGCCCAATGTGTTTTAAAAGAAAATATTGGACTATTTTTTTTTGTCAGTTAAACACATATAATAGTTAGATAACTGATAATGAACAGTTTAATTATCACAAAGCAAAATAATCGTAATTAGAACTTGATTACATCTATTTTCCTTACTCAAACTAAGTTGACATATGCTTGAATGCCTTTCAAATTTGATATCTTTTTTAAAAGCGAAACTTATTCTTTGAACTGCGAGGGGGAAAAACCTATTGTCACGTCCATCAAGGCCTTCGAGTACTCCATAATAATTTTTATATTTTAAATTATCCATTATCTTCATAGCTCTTAAGTAATTTATATTTTTATATAAGAGTAATATGTACATCAGTTAACTGATATAATTTTATATCAGTTGCACTA